>PVJI01004360.1:0-47781 GCA_004026765.1 Micronycteris hirsuta
CTCCCCCCTCTCCCCTGTCTATTGTTAGACTGTTCTTAATTTCAGTGTCTCTGGTTATGTTTTGCTTGCTTTCTGCTTTTGTTGGTTATGATCCGGTTAAAGGTGAGATCATATGGTATTTGTCCCTCACTGCCTGGCTTACTTCACTTAGCATAATGCTCTCCAGTTCCATCCATGCTGTTGCAAAGGGTATAAGCTCTTCTTTTTTAAGGGAAGTCAGATCATAGTTGTGATACTTTAAGTGTAGAAGTCTTACACTTAAAAAATAAAGAGCGCAGTCACTGAGGCCCTAATTCAGGTAAAGGTGAAGTGAGCATCTTAACAAGTTGAAGGCTACCAAAACTTTTCCTATTTAAAAGAATGTCTAGAAAATTGTTCTACCGAAATTTGTTCAGTCAATGTGAATGTATTAAAAATCACAATCTCAACGCACAGAGCTCATAAATGGAAACTTTGACTAGAAGTTAGAAGCAAACAAAAAGGTGCTCTAGACCATTCTAAAGAGCAGAATAGGACAGAAACGTTTCCAGCAACCACTCTTTCCTTGTTCCTAGATTTTTGTTGGATTAAGTAGTAGAATGAATGCATTGCTTAGCAATTTTTGGAGTTTTGTTTTTATGTAAGAGGTTTTAAGGTCAATTAAAAGCTCAACAGAAGTATCAAGCACTTAGCTTGATAGTCCATCTAAGAAACCCCAAAGTATTGCTTGCCTAACTTTTGTTTTTACAGATGGACAGCTAGCTACCAAAGAAATCATATGAGTTTACTGTTGTCTAATATTAGGAGATTCTGCTCTGCTCCTTTGGGCCAAAAATCAGGGCCCTGAAAATATCTATTACAGAGAACCCTTCTTGTTAATGATTATTCATTTTTAATAATGTCTCATCAAGTAAATGTGTATGGATGTTGCACTGATATGAAATACGCAGGGGTCCTGGTCTCCAGTCCTTCCTCTCCCCCAACTTCCCTAGCTAAGGTAATCTAGGGTCAGTCACCTGACCTCAGGTCTCAGTATCTTCAGCTGTAAAAGAAGCCTGTCAGCTGAAAATACTTTTTAAAAATCCCCTTTGGCCCTTAACATTCTAATCTTATAAAAATTAAACAAAAAAAATTAATTATTCTAAATCAATAGCATGAGGACTAGTGAAAATGGGAAGCAGTATTTCTAAAGTACAATAATGTACCAGAACTTCAAGAAGCAGAGCCCAAGGGAAGAAATAAGATTACAGAATCCGCATCACACACACCACTGGAAGCCCTAGGGAAATGATTACACATTCAACAACCCTTCTTCCCACGGAGCACCCCGGAAATGCCATGTAAAAGGTATCTTACCAAACCTAGACCCTGCAGATCTCAACTTAAAGATTACATATAACCTGTAACTTCATCTTAACACTGAGCAAATAAAAAGATCTAACACCAGAAGCTATAAAGTGCACTAGTGAAGCTAGTAAAGCGTGCATTCCTATCGCCTCAAAGACACTGTAACTTTAATTCTCACTATCCAGCTAGCTCCTGGGGCTGGGGGGAGGGAGGGGACTCATTTGACAGAATCTGAAATACCAACATTCACAAGTTTCCCAAGAGCTCATCGAGAGGCTATGTCAAAGAAGAAATGATGCCTTCAGGGGGAGAAACCCCCACAAATCACAGCTTTATTCTCAATTATAACCCCTGTACTAAGATGAATATAGAAAAATAAAATAAAATAAACAAAAACGGTGTAATTCCCACAATCTTCGTTCAAGTAATTCCTTTTAAATGTTCCCTGAAGCAACCTGTCAATGGAGGTATTGAAGGGAGAGGGTAGAAGGAACCACTGTCCTCCTGAGAGATCATTTCACTCACTCCCATCATGTTTTAACAAGGCACAAATAACTTCAAATATCCTCTGCAGTGCTTCCTGACATAAAAAGATCACCTGTGCTCACTTCTCTCCTTTATCTGTCCCTGTTGTATGACTGATGTATTAAACCTGTCAATAAGCATGGAAACTGACAAACAAGGTGAAAAAGACAATAAATTAAAGAAATACAATTAATGTTTATGAAAAGTAGGACACGACTGTCTGGGGGAGGGGAGCTGTAAAAGGCGAATGATGTCTCCAGTCCTGCCCACCAGTGCCCATCTCCACATTACAAGGCTCCCACTATTTAGGCTTTGAGTATGATTTTAGTCCGCCTACATTTCCTTGCCAAAACACACACTGCACAGTGTCTCACACAGCCTGTATCTGTTGAACTACGGCGAAGTGTAGCCACTGAGTCCAGGCAGCACACGGAAGTAGTGTCCTGTAATGAAAATGTGCGACGTGTCAGCCAGCTGGGGAGTTTCTAGGGCAGTAGCTACCGCTGCGAATCGTCACTCTCCAACGTGGGGGCCACAAAATCTGACCTGAAGGAGGAAGGTGTGTCCCTTGTTCTTTTTCTTACCCAACTTTTTCTTACACGCGGGGTGGAAATGGACAAGGTAGCAGTGTCCACTCCAAGAGAGATAAGGAACTCCTGGCAACCTAGCATCCCGTGGGATAGGATGCTACTTTGAAGGGAAGGGAAATTAAGTTTCATTTCATTGTCAGTAACCTCACTCCTTGACACTAAGGATACTCGCTAGCTGTTCGCCGAAAAGGTAACCTGCGTTCCAAGTCGCTTGCCCCATTGCTAATTACAAACCCCTCTCTGGGGTTGGCAAATTAAAACATCAGCGAAAGGGCCAAAGGACACCCTGAGCAGGTCAGTGTCCCCGAGAGAGACAGACACTTCCCAGATACGGTCTCCCCTCCTTTCCAAGACTCGCAAATTAGTTCTCAAGTGGGAATCGGGGTGGAGCGTGCGGAGGTGCAGACTTACCCCCATTCACCCCTATGGACGGCTCCAGCTTAGCTCCGGCGATCGCCAGCACTATTCCAATCATGAACCATTCTTTCCTCATTCTCTCCAGCAGCCTCATGTTTGTTAGGGTGGGTGGGTTTTGTTTGTTTGTTTGGCTTTTTTTCTTTTTAAGCCGCGATCGCTTAATTCCCGGGGCGTCTCCACACTTTCCACGGTCCCTCTTGACATGCAGCAGAGCAAGTCAAATTGCTACTTGTAAACGAAAGACCAGGGGGTTGCTCCGGCGGCTTCTAGGAGGGCTGGGAGTAGTAGTATCCAGTGACAGGAAAGCCTCACTGAGAGCCGCCATGACTACCGTGCGCCTCCTAATAGACGCGCACAGGTCTGAGCCACTCGGGCCGCCGCTCCCAAGTGCGAATGCTCTGAAGCGGACAATTAACTGGGCCAGGCTGACCAGCGCAGGCGGTGGAGAAGAGGAGGCTGGTCGCCGGGTGGGGCTGACAGACTCGCCACTTGAAGCCCTGCGGGACCTTAGGAATGACTGTAGCGGGGAGAGAAGTGAGGAGCCACAGCCATGTAGCTTTATTGAAGGTCCCTCTCCAACAAACCTTTAGGCACAGCCGCCCGCAATCCTGGAGCTCATTTACAGAGAAGTTCTCTTTGGCGTCGCCACCAGACAATGAAAAGGGATAGCCGTAAGCTCAGTTGGAAATTTCTCTGTCCGCAGCTGCGGCGGGGGTGCAGGTTTTCTACGCGCGCGTTTCTTCGGGGCATGACGGCGCTTCCCCAACGCCAGCAGTGACGTGTGCGCAAGGGGGAAGGGGAGGCCACTCTTAGTCACTTAGTTCCTGGGCACAGCCGCTGGAGTTAGACGTGATCCCAAATTCACACAGAAAAGCGGTTTCTTCGTTGCAGGGCGGAGGGGGTTCCGTAGCCCCGAGGACAGGATGAAAATTGGACGCCGATCCGACGCCCAAGTCCTCAGGATCCCTGCCTTCCGGCGTCCGCTGCAGCCCGCCCAGGCGGTCGCGGCGGTGGACGCTCTACCTGGAGCCCCCTTGCCTACACCTGCCGGAACTGGGGAGGATTGCAAGAGGTGGGGACCAGATCTTCTCCTGGGGCAGCAGGATAACTAGCGAAAGGAGTCAGGGACCCTGAAGCAAAAGTGGTGAAGGGCAGGCCGAATAGAGGGGGTCCCCTGCCTTCCATTGCCCCACGAGCTAGAGTCGATCCAAACCCCAGGTTCTCCCTTCAAGTATTTTCTGGCAACCCAGGGACACTGATAGTTTCATGAACGGACTTCCTACCCATAGAGCCTGCGAGATTATCAACGCCTCCCCAATACTCACCCAAATAAATAGACAGAATACTGTGTGAAGAATTTCGGAAGTAGTCTGGTCTTTAATAATAGTTCAGTAGTTAACTATGGATGGAACTTGAGGTTTGGAAGGGGCCTCTGGGATCGTTCAGTGACGCCAGACTTTAATTCTGAATTCATTCAAAGATTGAATGAGATCATCCTGTATTTTCCTCTATTAATTTAGTTTTATCTTGATGACATGACTTGTGCAGAAACTAAGCCGACTCATGAGTTGTGTGACCAGGTGAAGGTTACACAGCACACAGTGTCATCTAATTATACATCATGCAAAATAACAGAAAGTGAATATCAAGATAAAAAGAGTTTAATAGGGAAACACAGTGACATTAAATAACTTAAAAAGAGAAAGCACATGAGGTGTGATAGAATCTGATGTTAATTACGGGGCACTCACAAGATAAGTGGAGATACATGAAAAGATAGTTTACAACACAATTAGTTTCTTAGAGTAATTTCCTACCAGGTTAAAGAGTCATAAATCTCAGTGATTGACGGTATGCCCTTGTATTAAAAGATCATTAAACATTATGCTTCCAGAAATTGAGCCAGTTTAACTTTATGACTGTTCACAAATTCCTATTTACCAAGTACTCTTTGCTCTGTTTAGAGCAGAATCTAATTCATGGAAAAGTTTTTTTATTTGTTTGCTTTGTAATGGTACTTAAAGGAAAACAATACAGGGCACTTTGAATTCTGTTACGTTGAGGCTTATATTACTTCCCCATGACTGCTGTAACAAATACCTTTAGCCTGAACCTAACACAAATTTATTCTCTCCCAGTTCTGAAAGCCAGAAGTCCAAAGTCAAGGTGTCAGCAAGGCCACCTGCTCTGGAGACTCTAGGGAGAGAAGCCTTTCCTGCCTCTTCCAGCTTCTTGTGGTTCTTCAGCATAATTTGATTTCCTTGGTTTATGACCACATCACTCCAGTCTCTGCCTCTGTCTTCATATTGCCTCCTCTTCCATCTGACTGGTCTTGTGTGTGTGTCTCATTAAGACATTTGTCATTGGATGTAGGGCCCAATCAGATAACCTGGAATTATCTCATTTTAAAAGATCCTTAATTTATCTGCAAACATCCTTCCCAATTAGGAAACGACTGTATTGACTATAGTCCCCAGGTATTTATGTCTACCTGGAACCTCAGAATGTGACCTTATTTGGAAATCAAGTCGTGCAGATGTAATTAGTTAAGACGAAGTCATACTGGATTAGGGTGGGTCCTAAATCCAGTGATTGGTAGAAGGCCATGTGACGACTCACAAAAGAGACAGAAGAGGAGAAAGTCATGTGAAGCTGTAAGCAGAGATTCGAGTGATGTGTCTACAAGCCAAAGTACGCCAAGGATTCAACTTGGAAACAACCACCAGAAGCTGGGAGGGAGGCATGGACAGATTCTCCGTCAGGGCCTCCAAAAGGAGCCAACGCCGCTGACATCTTGATTTCAGAGTTTTGGGATAATAAAGCTCTGTTGCTTCAAGCCATCCAGTTTGTGGCACTTTGTAAAGGCAACCCGAGGAATCTTACACAGTACCATTCACAGATTCCAGAGATTGGAGCGGACCTATCATTGGTGTGGCCACCAGTCAAACCGCTACAAGGCCCTTCCCGTCTTCTCCTTTTTCCGTTACTCCCTTTCTTTACTGATTCTTTCACTTCTCTCTCACTTATTTTTTCCTGTCATTTTGTCCTTTCCCTTGCCTCTTCACCTCATATTTTCTCTGTCACCCATGCCACTGCGCCTGACATCATCCCGACCGCACTGTACCAAGCATGCTTCTTCAAAAGACACAGGAAGAGTTTATTTAATAAAGATTATATGTGTTTATTGAACAATTATTTAATGTGCCTCCACTGTGTGTCAGTCATGTCTCCATGCTGCTTATTCAGTTGTGAACAAAAAAAGACACAGAACCTTGCCCTCAGGAGCTTACAGTCTTGCAGAGGAGACCAAAGTAAACACGTATGTGGTTACAAACTGAAATAGGGAAAGAACAGGGTGTTGCGAATAATCTAATTTCTGGATGGTCTCCCTAAGATGTATAAGATGACAGGCAGGTGGGAGAAAGTTACTGCTCAGCAAAGTAAAGCTTGACACCGTGGAATTCAAAGACCAGGGTAAATAGACTATTCATTGAAGGGACAGTGATGTGAGAAGGGAGGAGATCCAGGGAGGGGACAGATTGTGTGTGACCCTTCACTTTGTGGTAAAGGACTTCGAGGACTGCAGGACGCAGCTGAAGGATTTTAAACGAGCTGGTGATGACACATCTTGTTTTTCTGGAGAGGTTACTTCAGAGGGACAAATAGTCCAGGAAGAAGTATTAAGTCAACGGAGCAGGAAAGGAATTAGCGTAAGCACTGTTAAATAGGAAGAACCAAAAATAAATGAGTCATCTTTAGGGCAATGGTGAAGCAGCCCAAATGACTCCCAGAATCTGTCAGAGATGCGAGTGCCATCAGCTCAGCCAGGGGGTCTTTACAAAGTGGATTTGGGGAGGACACAACACATTCAGGCTACACCCTGTGTGCCAGGCCAGTGGGGTGTGAATAGAGGTGTCCAAAAGGCAGGCGAGTGGAGGCTTGAGCTCATGAGGACGGAGATGCTGGAGCTCTGGGATTCTTCAGCAATAGATGATGAAAACCATAGGCATTAATATAGCAAGTATTTACTTTTAAGTTGCTTACTTATGTTGGTTACTCAATCTCTTCGAATGTGGCTCATTTACTCCCCAAATTTATGAATGTTTACTATCTGCCAAGAACACAGTGCATCTCATGATTGTTTTCATGGACTTTATGTTTACCAAAATGGTGATAGGAATTCTATCTAATCAGGCTGTTGAAAAGATTCAATGGGGCAGTGTATGTGCATTGCCTTGCTTGGAACCAATGCTCAGTTAATTATTCAACAAACGTATATTGAGCTCCTCCTTTGTGCTGGGCATTCTTCGAGATACTAGGGTTACCAGGAAAAAATGAGAGACAAGATCAGCTTTCTTCGTGTAGTACAATAACAGCATAAAAAGAAAAGTAACAAGTAGTAATAAGTGCCATGGTAAGACTAGAACAGGTCACATAACCAAGTAACAAGGAGGCTACGTTGAGTGGTCTGGGAAAGTCTTTCTAAGGGGGTGTAATTTACACAGAGACCCCGTCTGGCCCCCCGTGGTGGGGGAAATGTCCATGACACTAATACATCAGAGATGACCAGAGGGTGCAAATGGTGAGCCACCTGTGTAAACGCCCAAAGGTGGGAATATCCTGGCATGTGTGCGTTTCCTGTTGCTGCTATAACAAATTATCTCTGCTCAGTGGCTTAAAACAACACAAATTATCCTCTTGCAGTTCTGGGGCTCTGAAGTCCAAAATGGTTCTAACTGGGCTAAAAACATGTCAGCAGGTCTGCATTCCTTTCTAGGTCTCTAGAGCGAATCTATTTCCTTTCTTTTTCCTGCTTCTAGGGGCAGCCTGCATGCCTTGGTTTTCTGCTCCCTTCATCTTAAAAGTCAGCAATAGCCCAGCAGTATTTAAGGTCATCCCAGGGTAGTGACTGGACCCCATAGGTTTTGTTCTGTGGGAAAGTCAACCCACGTTTGATCGGTTCTGGGGTGCCGGCAGGGAAACAGCCCCTGGGCCCACTAGTCAGGGTATTCTAAGTGGCCAGCCAGGTGGTCTTCTCCTGGTAACTCCCCACGTGTAGCTGGCGATTCAGACCACAATAAGGATTATTTTCTTCATTTTACATATATGCCAATGTAGGAAGATAAGGTAAAAGTTTTCCCCATGATTAATAAGCATCAGAATCAGGCTTCAAACCTAGGTAAGCATGACCTCAGAACCCCGGGCTGAGGAACCTGGGCACTGTACCTTAGTGAGTTTATTTCCAAGCATCCAACTTCTTGATTTAAAATCCTGACTCTGACTGCAATATTCATGTGGCTCAGGAAAGTCACCTGATACAGTCTCAGTTCCCACATCTGAAATGGCGGGGTAGGGGTTATTACCTCTTATGGGCTGCTGTGATGAGTAAATGTATCAGAAACATGACCAGTGTCAAAAATATTGTGATATCGCCTCCCTCATATTATGACCGACATAAAACTTCACATCATTTACAAAACCTTTTTCTGCTCCCTTGAGCCAGAAATAATAATCTTTTCCTCTCGAGTGTTTCCTCCTTTGCAATAATTACCATTAAGTTATTTGTGTGCATACTTCACTACACTAGATTGGAAGCTTCTCAAGAATAAGAACTGTGGGTGTTTTCATTACTGTCATCCACACCAACCAGCATAGTACCAGGAGATAAAATAAATTCTTGATAAATGTGTACTGACTTGAGGAGCTGATGTAGAACCAGACTTACAATGCAGCGAGAAGAAAAACAGCAAGATGTATTTTATGGTGGGTGATACAGAAGGTGTGCTCTATGACCCTTGAACTGTACTCCTGGTCTCGATGGTTGGAGGGTACCCCACCAGACGGTGGCTGTTGTGCTGGAATAGCTGTCGCAGGATAGAATGGAGGAGGTAGTGGTTGGAAGCTACCCTGGACCAGGAGTCAGGAAAATCTGTGTTCTAGCCATGACCCCGCCCTCATTAGCTGAGACCGTCCAATGAGTCACTCAACTTCCTTACCAATTCAAAAGGACTCGCATAATAAATAAATCTGGTAGGTTTATGCATTCAGCTTTCTCCTTACCGCCTAATCAGGACCTGATGGTAAACCCAGAATGATCAGGTATGGTTAAGAAACGAGAGCTTTAAATTGTTTTTTGATTGTCTCATTTATTCAAGTAAGTCAACAACTCTGAAACTGCTTTCAAATTTCAGCAGTGTCATTTTCCTAGCCATTTACTCTTGGCAAGTAATGTCACCTCTCTGTGACATGCTAAAAAAGTGCCTCAGGGAGCTGTGTCCCCCAAAGGCCTATGTGAAATATTATATTTAGCCTGGCAAGGAGGGTGTGCTTAAAAACGGGTGGTGGTAACGGGAATTACTGTTGGCAATGCTTGTGTCGTTGCTCTGTGTCACAGGTTAAAATATTCCTGGAGCAATTCATTTGTTTCGGTTTTCTATCCTGCTGTCCATTCACTTGTTCAGTAGCACATATCCTGAGTGTTCAGCGTGCACCCAGCCCAACCACATGTTTTGGGCCACATATGCATGAGTGTCTAGTGTTGACACAGCGCAGATACCTCCCACAGTGATATGCGTGCGGGCTTGAGTAACAGGGTACGTGGCAGGCACGTGAGTCTCTGAACCTAACAAATACCTGGTAATATGAAGTGAGTGGTAGATAAAAGACAAGTGAAAGTTTACAATTTAGTCTCTAATAATTCTTAGGTTCAAAATCAAACAAGCAGTTGTTGCCATGTTTCAAGTTGGCTACTTATGTTGTAATAATTTACCCAAACCTTACCAACACATTTGTGTCCTTTGGATGCTTCTAATTCAATCAGCTCCCACACCCTCCATCAAGAATTTCATGTCTTAGCATGTGCTTACAAGGAGACCAGGAGTTCAGAATTCCATTCAGACAAGTTAAATAAAAAGTCACCTGGTGACACATAGAAACATTTTAGGTGGTAGTGTTTGGTTCAGTAATCAACCCAGGTAATTTATTTCTCACTGGGTGGATCATTTGTGAAAATTATACAGGGCATGGTGATATTATTTACGTTCTTCTCTTCAGAAGTGAAATAGATCATTCATATTCTTTTTCGTCACCTGAAGTAATTACAAATTAAGTGCAAAGACACATAAGTACACAATCATTGACACACCATGTAATCTTTGAACAGACATATGAAGAACAACTGTTTTGATCAAAGAATGCTTTTTATCCCAGTGAATATTGTTAGCTCCAAAATGTTACCACAAAAGGAAATGTTGACTTATTCTCCTGTATTCTAAATAGAGCAAAGATAAAGATATATAGTGGCCTTGGCAATTACAGCAGTATCCTACCAATAAACACATAATTTGTAAACATATTGTAGCTAGCTAGTGCATTTCCAGAAGAAATATCTGGTAGTCTGCTTCCCTCCACGTTGCTAAAATGCTTTGCAGAGATGGAGTACTACTTTCCGCCTTGATATGGGTTCTCCCTAGAACAACTCACACACTAATATTAAGTGGTTAGGAAAATTCTCACTCACATATAGGAGGCCATGTCTTATAGTAGATTAGGAAATACAACCACTTTTCTTCTCTCTGCACAGGAATTTAGGCACTTAGCTTCTACTCTATTTGAGTTAATGAGAGTTATGCATGCAGATTCCCTCAGTTCAAATGCGATTATTCCCTCTTCACATTGACAAGAGCTGGGTTCGTCAGCAGGGAAAAGGCGGTGTTACTTCCTTTCTTTAACCCAGGGCGGGCGAATGAGTCTCTGTAGGAGACCTCAGGCTCCTGTGCTCTGTGGCAGCTCTCCATCTAACAGTTTCTCAGTCCCTTAAGTGGAAATCCGTCTCGGGAAATTAAGGACAAAGAGAAGAGCAGACAACAGTGGATGATAAGCTATTGGGAGGCTCCGTAAGTAATGGAGGGAAATGCAGCCCAGGAGAGAGGGATCATTTAAGGCTATTAGGTGACAAATCCACTTCAACGCAGTTATTATACCTGTAAATATAGACAAATGGTAATGTTGACAACCCTTCATCACACAATCTGCATCATTAATAAGTGATGAAGGGTAGAAAGAGTAAAAGAAATAAAGCCAACTCTGTATAACAATATCACAGAAGCACTCGGAAAAACTAGCTAAGCGAAAAACAAAGACCAACTGGACCCCACTCGCGGAGAATGACTGAGATCAAGGGGAAAGTCAAAAGCAGGAAGGCAGGGGAACTAGCATGAATTGTATCAGATTTTGTCTAAAATAAATTAAGTATACAACTTTACCTTACATTATCAGAAAAAAGTAGTATGTAATAATTGCCTGTGTAATTTTTTTAAATGTTGGTTTCCAGGGGAAAGGTAGCTGCCTGCATTCCCCTAGGGCAGGTCAAAGCTAATTTATAGCACAGCTGCCCACTTCCCACTCCTGAGAGAAATGCCACACACATTAGAAGCCCCAGAAGGCATTGTTATCTCCTCCTGAAAAAGACCTATAGCTCCATCTCTGACTGTCCCCTAAGGTGGGGCATCGGCTGGAGTTCTAAGTCCAATGTAAGGAAGAGCAAAGATCTGAAGGACATCAGGGGAGCTTTAGGTCTGTGATTTGGGGACATGGATACCTAACACTAGGTTTGGGGAGCTCCCCAAAGCTGCCCATTTCAAAGAGACTGGACTGACTGATTTCAGGGCTCTGTGATTAGAACGGGCGGTCAGGGTTGCTGACAGCTTCCCCCTGGCCACATTCTCCTTGTATCTCAGTGGTAGAGCTCAGGATTCCAGCTGGGCCCATGGCAGCCGAGTAAAGATCACAGCTTCCCTTGCAGCTAGTGACTGAGCATGTGACTCAGTTCCAGGAATGGGTTCTCACAGGAAGTGCCTGACTTCTGGACAGATCCTTACAGGAAGGGGCAGTCACCTCTGTATACCCTTCTTCTTGCTGGCTGGTACACAGACACAAAGGCTTAAACCCCAGCAGCCATTTCCCGCCAAGACTGGCAGCGCATCCTGGAGCTGCCTCACTTGCTCTAGACACCCTACCTCTAAACTGTGCGTGTATAAGAGAGAAGCAAACTTCTATCTTGTTGCTCACTATTACTTTGAGTTTTCTATAGATTCAGACCCCGGCTCGTGGGGTCCGCGGTGTTGTGGCTGAGACATGAGACAAATTTATACAGACTACCGAATCCTGTGGAGGAAAAGGGACAGTACGGCCACTCTCTCAAGGGGAAAGTGCGCTGACCCTTGTCTGGACAGGCTTTTATTGCTTTTCTGGGTACACTAGGTGGAGGATGGTTCTCGTTTACTATGCACAGGTCCCTGTAGGTGATGACCTTTTACAGAGAACAAAGGAAAGAATGTTGCTAATTACTTCAGAGAGAAGGATGTTACAGACCCAGGGGAAAAGTGGTTGAACTGGTTACACTCCATACTTGGGAGGTTTAGCACAGACTTTAGGAAGTTACTTTAGAGATATGCAGTAAACATTTGCTACCTCAATCCAAGGTGAAGGAGTTTTAGCAAAAGCAAGTCTCATCACAGCAGCCCAGGTACGATGCAGGCCTGATTCCCCACGGGAGATCCCATCCGTGGGCGTGGTTCCCGTGTCACTCTCCACTGGCCCCTCCAAGTGGAAGCTGGGTCCACGCCATGCAGAACGGTCTCCCATATTCTATTACCTGTAGCCAAACCTAATCTTAATTAATATGCTATGCATTTTTGAAAACTAGAAAGTAAGTGGCAATCTCTTGATCTAAAGAGTGGTCCAAAAAGTGAATTGCTGAGCTTGACTAATATCCAATTGGTTGCTTTAATTCATAAAATCTTCTGAGCCCACACATAGTAGAGACAAAATCCTTGGTGATAGATTGATTATTTTCTTTTGCTTTTAGTTTTCTACATAATTTACTGTGACGTTACCATACATGTCAAATAAAATACTACTTTTCATCACTTTCTTCTACTCATTTGTCTCCTTGGACAATTCTTCATTTTTCCTTCCAAAACATTGCATGCAACATGTGAGACCATGAAGAGTTTCTAAACATGGCTTAGGACCTGACCAGTCATCGGAACATTCATATTCTGGTTATGTGCAGCTGTCATCCTAATGGTGTTTTCACAGCTACCCTCTACGACAAGTTCTTGGAAGACATGTATCACTACAACCTTCACACATCTGCAAAACTCATAGGCTGTGTTGCACCTCAAAACCCCCATCACCGCCTGGCTGTCATGGCTGCCTGCGCCCCATGCACCTTCCTGCCTTGGCAGTTTCAGTGATCAGGTGAACAATTAAGTAGAAAACAAAACCTGGAGTTTGCTGTTCTGATTGGCCTACTTGTCTTGGTAAATTCAATTTGTGCATATTTGAAGAAAGAAAAATCGAGCCAGAAATTGTATCTGAAGACGTGGTAGGGCCATACCATTTAGGCCTCTATTAATATTAATTTTGGAAATCCTACATCTCCTAGCATCAATCATGAGGTTGTCTCCTGAATTCTAAGTGGCCCTGGGTCCTAGGTCTGAAACACTTGAACTGTGTGGAAGAAAACAAGCACCATAAACCATTCTCAATGAGAAATATCACTTTCATCTACTTCAGGGGCTGTTGCAGTTGTGTTCTCCTAGAGAGAAAAAACCGAGTAACTGGGACCAATGGCATTTCCTAATCCACACAGTTTATAAAACTCAGAGCTCATAAATTCACATCTCCAAATTACCAGCCTAGTAGCTGTCCTGTTCCAGAGGTGGGAAAACTGAAGCCCTTGATTTTGTAAGTGAAAACAAATTCTGTTTTTGTAAATAAAGTTTTATTGAAACCTAGCCATGGCAATGCCCATTTGTTTGGTGTCATTGATGGCTGTTTTTGCTGAGCAGTAGAGCTGAGTAGCTGAAACTGTGATCGCCTCACGTGGGAAAGTCAAAAATACTTATTTTCTGGCCTGTTACAGAAGTTTGCCTCTATGAAAAAGTTTGCTGCCCCCTCTCAATGTATATTGTACTACCTTACATAAGAAAAAGTTAAGGTTTTTAACCTTCCTTTTGACTTTAAGTCCTTGTTACCTTAAAATAACTCCTGGATTTGTCTATTGGGTGCAGCTTGCATGCTTTGCTATGGAAATTTATTATTAAATTTCTGGGGTAAATTTGCCTAAATCAACCCCAAACAAGCAGCACTTTCCTGAAAATGCAATCTAAAGACCTGAAGCCAAAAAAAGCATCCCAGTGGAACTTAGTATCTCCATCCAGAAAGTATGTCCTCAGATGGCCAGAGGTTGTCACATCACAGTCTTTTTTCCAGTTTCTGGAATGTAGGGGAAATGGAGAGGAAACTGAACTGAGCAAAGAGCGAAGACACACACATCCAACAAAGGTTCAGCAGACAGACATACGGCTTAGGGAAATAAGAAAAGCTAAAGAGAATTGGGCCCATTTAAAAGCAGTGTAGAGGAAAGGCAGTGTGAGCGGACAGATCGAGTAGGCAGCGGTGATTCGGTTGAGGCCAGCAGGGGCGCTTTCCTGGTCGAGCCATCCACTTCGGATGGGTATTCACATTTCCGCCACGAGCGCTTACCTGAAAATGACTGTTAAGAGAGTAAATTCTGTTTGGATTGTCTGTTTGGAGTTTCAGAAATTTAAAATGGAAGGTAAACTTTAAAATAATTCTACTCCAACTTGCCCATTGTAACAACAAGAGCAAATTGTGCACCTCCTGAAAAATCACACGCCGCATAGCATTGAAGCTGGGACAAGCAGCCCTGGTTCCCAATCACAGAGCTCTCTCGTCACACCACACGGGGACCTCCCCCCCAGAAAAGTTGTTTTAGTGGTGAATATTGTTAGAGACAGAGCTCAGTTTGGGGAAAGAACGTATAAAATCTTTAGAGATTTAGAGTTGTCTTAAACAATTGGAAGACAAGCCTTTAAGACTTCATTTGAAAGATTAAGTCAATTCTTTTTTTTAATTTTTAAAAATTGATTGTAGCCCTGGCTGGTGTGGCTCAGTGGATTGAGCGCGGGCTGGGAACCAGGCGGTCCCGGTTCAATTCCCAGTCAGGGCACATGCCTGGGTTGCAGGCCAGGTCCCCGTGAGGGCCATGTAAGAGGCAACCATACATTGCTGTTTCTCTTCCTCTCTGTCTCCCTCCCTTCCCCTCTCTCTGAAAAATTGATTGTAGAGAAAGAGAGAGAGAAAGAGAGAAACATTGATTTGTTGTTCCACTTATTCATGCATTCATTGGTTGATTCTTGTATGTGTCCTGACCAGGGATTGAAACCACAACCTTGGACTATCAGGACAATGCTTTAGCCAACTAAACTACGCAGCCAGGGCACTAAAATCAATTCGCAAGTATACGTGTGCTGGCTAAATGAAGGTCATGTGACAGTACTTTGATAACCCAGATCTATCTTCAGATTAAGATTAGAAATGATTAAGATGCCACTAATATATTCCCTCCTTCCTCACATGGCAAATTAATAAAAAAAAATTTTGAGTGTTTTAATCATTGCATGTTTTTGATGTATTTTTGTCCGAATTGTGTGTTATCTTCCCTTTACCCTGTACTTCAGTAACTAAATGTCCTCACCATTCCTTTATTTCTCCATTCTTAAATGTCTTTGCATTTGTTTTCCTGAAAGTGATCTCAGTCGCTTTATTCCCAGAGTCTCTTCTGGAGCCACACTGGAGAAGATCAAGTCTGTTGGAGACAGAAGCCGGCGCACAGAGGTGAGCCACGCTGTCAGATATTTAGGCAAACTAGTTAGGTCATAATAGTACTTGCATTTAAATGCTGCTTTTTGGTTGTAATAGCACATTCTCCTTACAAGTTCACTTCTTTGTCTTTACTTGAGTAGCAGATAATATTTTTTTTGCATCATTTCTTCTGCGGGGTACCAGCTGCAATGTCCCAATGGCTTTCAAAAAGAGGCTAATAGGTCTGCTCCATAAACACTGACTAGAAGCCAGAGCAAAGGCAAGGGGCTCTGTTTATTGGTCATTAGTCATCAATAAATGATAGCAATGTTAAACAGTAAACATGAAGCTCTAAGAATATCATTAACATTACTTACAAAATAAATGTTTCTGTGATATATCAGTGCTTGATAGACAAATCCCCAGAGGGCTTTAAGACTGGATTTGTCATCTGCTCCATTTTAAACTGAAATGTCTTTTTTAAAAAGTGATATCTTGTTCTTTGTTCTGATACGCTTATAGGAAGACTAGATTTTTTTTTTTTTTTAAGAATAAGATGTTAGCTTCCTCTGGATATGTGTCATTTCTTCACTGAGTTACCTTCATGAAGAGCTGGGAAATCTGACAAATATTTTGATCTCTTCACAACGTGGGCCCCTGTCCTGGAGGCTTATACTATAGGGAACTTGCCCAAACTCACCAAGGACCAAACCCAAGCAGTAAAGTATAAACCTTGAGGCTTTAAGAAATAACTAACCACAAAACAAGATAAATATGTTTTTGTATTGCTTTCTAGAAGAACATAGAGAAAAGCAATAAAAAACTACTTTGCCAAGTCTGTTTTTCTCCCCTCTTGAAATTGTATGTCTCCTCACTTGGTACCACACTGCAAACAGCTGAGGCCTACCGGATGTCATAGTATTATTCCTAGTTGTTGAATTTCCTAAAAGCAAACACTCTCAAAAAAATAAGGAAGGACAGAATAAACACATTTTAAGTGATTCCATTTTCATGCTTTATGACTTTCTCATGATCATTTTAGTTATCTACCTAAAGACTTATTGTGAAGGCTAAGTGGCGATTACAGATGAATGCACTTCTGACACGCATCTGACATGCCTCACTTTAAAACACTCAGGAACGCAAGAACGTGAAACCCAAAGGCCTCAGACGTCGCGTCCCCCATTTGAGTAAAGTACCCGACCACAGTCGTAGGTCTGCTTCTTCACTGATAGGACAGAAACGGCAAGGAGCAGGGTTAGTATCTAGCGAAACTGAATTCTCAAAAACCACAGGAAAGACAAGATTTTGTTGTTAGTTTTAATAATTGCACAAAAATCTTATGCTATCTCGTTGGGAAGCAAATGACCCTCCGCTCCCTAATGAAACACGCCATGGTTAATGGCACCTATTTCATAAGGTTGTCCTGAGGGTTAAATACAGATAAAGCACCTGGCAGTAGAGTTAATGGTCAATAAATATTAATTCTCCCTGCCCTGTCCTTCTTCCTGTTCTGAAGGAGGAGAAAAGTTAACAGTTTCCTTAAACATTAAAGTTGTGGAATACAGTTAGGAATAGAACAGGATGAAAGTCCTAGATTTTTCAGCAAAAAAAAATACAATGATGGCAAGACATCTAATGCCATCCTAGGATCTTCCGACAGGGCAAATATATACAATTTTCCTCATTTAAAAACATAGATGTAGAAGCACTAAAATGTTAACACCTTCTCTAAAGTTCCTTAAGAAGAGACCTAAAAAGAATACCAAATCTCCAAATTTGAAAATCCAAATTTTAAAAACAAGCACAGCCCTGGTTAGTGTGGCTCAGTCGGTTGGAGCATTGTTTCATAACCTAAAGATTGGGAGTTCAATTTCTGGTCAGGGCACATACCTGGGTTGGGGGTTTGATCCCTGGTCTAGGTACATATGATCCCCTGTCCAGGCTCATACAGGAGACAGCAAATCAATGCTTCTTTCTAGCATCAATGTTTCTCTCTCCCTTCCTCTTCTGTAAAAAAAAAATGAAAAAAATGTCCTCAGATGAAGATTAAAAAAATTAAAAATAAAAACAAGCATATTATTCCTGAGATATTTATTATTCAGTGCATTTGTAGGCATATCATCAACCAGTAGTAAAATCACTAGTTATTTTTAGGTTGTATTTTTCTTCCATAAACTTTTAAATAGATCCCATTACACAGTTAGATGAGGAAGGCAAACGGGGCCTAAGCAAAACTCCACAGTGGAGAGCAAGGGAACAAGTGCACTGCAGCTTCCGTGGCTATGGCTGTTTTGATTCGGTGGGTTGACATCATCAACCTCTGCCTCTTACTGAAATGTCTATGTTTCTAGTGCTGAGTCTGTGAAGCTTTATTCTACATGACTCCACGGCGAGGGCTCACTCGCACAGCTGCCTGGCTATCTACCAGGGCGGCACTCCCCAAGACTCGTTTTCTTGCTACTTTTCCCTCCCGCACTTGCTGGCTTGGCACTCTGTCAAAACACAAGGGCTTCACCACCACCAAGTCATTGTGCTCTGCATCTGGTGTGCACCTAGTGTGTGAACTCTGGTAGTCCCGGGCCATCTTCTGCTGGATAGAGTGTAAAACACATCAGTGCCCTGTCCCAGTGTTGGAAGATCCCCTAGTATACTCTCAGTGGGTGATATGTGCTTGTATACACATAGCTCCAAACATGTACCAGAAACATGGCCCCATTCTCAGACCACGGCGATCTGAGGGATGAGAGAGAGTCCCCCCAGTCATCAGGTTGAAGCTTTTCCAGAGCCACTTTGATCTGGTTTTACAGTAATCCCAATGAGATGGCTTTAATGTGGCCCATGGGGCTGTGGCTAATCACAAGAGCAGGCTTGGATCCTGCTACAGATCAATATGCTCAAGATGGCGCTAATCTTAGCCTTCTCTCGAGAGAGGCTGCAATGCGCTTGGACACTGTCAGACTGAGCCACAATGGCCTGAATCACAATAGCCTAGGCCATTGACTTCAGATGCCACAGAGCAGAGCAGGATGAGCTGTAAACAGCGATCTATGCTAACATTTTGCCTTATTTGCAGTAAAGGCCCAGATATGTGATCAGCATCCTGCTACGTGGCAAAGTGCACTTCAATTTCAAGCTGATGCGTTTACTTTCTAGGGTTGAAATCGTTGTCAGCAATTTTTATTTTAAATAGAAGTTGCAGTCACTGGCCTTTTAGAACACTTCATATTTACAAAGGTGCATTTTATAAGAACATCCTAAAGTGCTGTATGAATATCATTTCATTTATCCTTATAATATCTCTGTGAGGGAAAATAGCCCATATTACTCTCCTCCATCATCACCAGACCCGGTGTTGGAATGGAAACAGGCGAAGCCCAACACAGAGGGTGTTGACAGGATCAGAATAGAACCCACACTGGGCCCAAAGACAGGCCTGTTGAGGTTGTACATGAATATTCAGGCTCTGGCCAAGGGTCAGGGGGCATAATTTTATCACCCCAAGAGAATAACCTTTCATATGGGCAGAAGAATGAGGTATGGAAAGAGAAAGCTACAAAAGAAGCCTGTGGTGTGGAAGACCCTTCCTCTTTGTCCTCCTCTGTCTCTAGTTGCCTAGTTACCAGAAATTGTCATCACTAAGAAGGGCGTGGAGGGAGGAATGGGGCAAACTGGTAGGTGAACCCATAAATATTAACCCTGTTACTTGCTTTTAAATATTCACCTGTGTTCTAGATCAAAGACCCACTGATTTTTATTCTGTGGAACTTTCGACTGGGATAATCCATTAAGCATTTCCTAAGAACCTTTATTTCCTGGATTAAATCAGTTTGATTCTACCATTTTAGAAGTTTAGATAACTATGCATTGTATGGACAAAAAGTGTTGGCAGAGGTGATGATGATGGAAATGCATCTCTCCGTTTCACCAGGAAGTGAGGAAATGAGTATTTACCAAACGCCTGCCGGGAGCCAGGAGCTCTCTTACATTGGCTCATCTGAGCCAGTCGCTGAAAACTGAAACTTGGCAGTTATGATTACCAGGCTGCCTTCAGAGAAACCAAGGCTCAGGAAGAAGGAACAGCTTACTCAGTAAACCACTGATGCAGCTAGAAAGTAAATGACAGAGTCTGCATTTAACCCAGACCTTCCTAATTCCTAAATTCCAGTTAAAAGCTGTTCGGGAGTTGTTCTCGTATGATAATGAGAAGCTACTCAAGAATACTGCAGAAATTCTCTTACCAAGAGTCAGTTGTACTTGTTCCCAAACCAGTTTTCATCTTTTGTTCTTGGTATTTAAATTATATTATTTAATTTAATGTTACCTAGACTAATAAAACATGAATACAAAAGAAAGAGGTTTATTGTTTTATGAAGACTAACTGGAATGCTTTGGAAACACTGCTTAAAAATTACTGTCATATATATGTGGGTGAGACACCGCCAAACTATCGAGAAAAATTATAAAAATCTAGGGTTCCACACTGAGATTATTTCACAATTCTTATTGACCTTAAAAAAATGGAAACTGAAAATTGTAGATGATGTGTGTGGCTGTGATTATTCAGAAAAGATTATGTGAATTTGGAGAATTTAGCCTTACATCAAGAGGTTGTAAAAATGAATAGACATTATGCTAAGTGAAATAAGCCAGGTGGTGAAAGATAAATACCATATAATCTCACCTATAAGTGGAACCTAATCAACAAAACAAACAAGCAAGCAAAATATAACCAGACATTGAAATAAAGAACAAACTGACAGTAACCAGAGTTGGGGAGGGGGGTAATGAGGAAAAATAGGGGAAGGGTCATCAAGGAACACGTATAAAGGACTCATGGACAAAGCCAAAGGTAGGAAAGAGGTAGGGGTGGGTTGGGCAGGGGAAAGTCATGGTGGGAAAATGGAGACAAATATACTTGAACAATAAAAGAAAAGAAAAAAATAAAAGTGGATAGACATTTATATTTTTGTTGTATATATCCATTTACACACATACAGCCACATATATAAGGTATATATAAACTTAAACTTTGAAAAGGTAGTTTACATGTATCCCTGCTCTAACTGCCTTTTTCGATCCACCAACCAATCAGCTCCAAGGTCCTGAAAGCTTTAGATGAGAAGCTGGTATCTCCTACAGCGCTTTCACTCTCTAACCTGGGAATCATATCAGCTGATCAATTGTA
This sequence comes from Micronycteris hirsuta, assembly GCA_004026765.1. Taxonomy (NCBI): domain Eukaryota; kingdom Metazoa; phylum Chordata; class Mammalia; order Chiroptera; family Phyllostomidae; genus Micronycteris; species Micronycteris hirsuta. The sequence goes on from PVJI01004360.1 coordinate 20,722, forward strand.
CATAGTCCTACCAATCTGAGGGACCTTGTACCGAGCCTAACTCTCCCTCTGAGTGAGAAGTCCTGAAGCCATCAGGTGGAGAAATATCCAAGGATGGGCCCCCAAACAGAATAGAGACAAGCATAAGAACTTAATAGGTAATAAACCTTTCAATGAATGGATAGATCTTAATGTTAATTTAGAAGTTCACATTGTGTGCTTTATTCTCTTGCTTCTACTTGCTCTCATTTCCTAAAGAAAGCTTTATTTGGAGAAATGCCAACCTAAGCATTTTCAACAACACTGCTTTCCCATTCACCCCATATCACAAACCAGGAGGCCACCCGGGACACTTCCTCACCACCCACTTCCAATCCTCCGGGCCCTTGTCCATGACCACAGGTGTTTTCACGTAGGCCCTTTATCTTAGTCGTCCAGGCACCACTAGACTTAAGGGCCCGTGTTCCCCAAGTCTGTGCACTAAAGCCAGCTCCACACTTGCCTGCACCCCTGTCCTGGGCACCACACTGTTTCACTTGCTGGGATTCTGACAGAGTTGGAAAGAAGTCTGATAATGTTCTCTCTCACTGCCTGTCCTTTGCTGTATGATAACAGGCTATTCTCAAAGTTGAAAGGCTTCCCTGATGCAGGTTGTGGAAATAAATTTGCTGTTCTGCCTGCAGCTGCTGAGGTCAATGGCAAAACATGGAACTACCTCATAGCCCCCCACAAGGTTTCCTTGTTTACCCACCCACTATTCCCACTGGCCCCTCTTGTTTCATCCGTGGAGTTACCTTATTCGTGTAGAATCCAAATCTCCCTTTGTAATCACTCTACTTGAAGCCACTCAAGGTGTTCTAGGTCTGTTAGACCGAATCCAAACTCTGAGACATGAAACATGAGGCCTCTGTCCTCTGGATCCCTTCCTGTTCTCATAGATGCACGCTGTCTTCTCTTCCCCCCATAGGTTTGCTCTTCTGCACAATTTCTGTTCCTTTGTCAGGACCCACTTGAGGTTTCCTCCTTTAGGAAGTACCCCCAACACCCTTGGGGTCTCCAACCTCAGCACAAACCTGGTGCTCAGTCTGCGGAAAGCCCTGTGCTAAGAAGCCAAAGAGAATTTGCCAGCACGTCAATGGATGGAGAAGATCAAAGGCCACCGTGCCCTGGTGGGGTGGGTCAGCAGTGCTGGACAGGCATCCAAGACAGCCATGGGTTCTAGCAGAGCCCGTGGCATGTGAAACAGGAACAAGCCCAGCTGTGAGACCGCTCCTCCTGTCTGAGCTAGCCTCTGCAGAGCACTATTCCACAAATGCCAAGGTCAGTGATCTAGACCTCACCACTACCATAAAAAAATGTTGGAAAACTTTTTTCTCGCTTGAACACAGAGTGTAAAAAAATCACTCCAAATCAACCAATGAGAACCTGACACATTTTCTTCAGCGAACATCATGGTATAAATCAGGTGTTGAACTCATTTTCACCAGGGGCCACATTTGCCTCGTGGTTGCCTTCAAAGGGCTGAATGTAATTTTAGGAATGTATAAATGTGACTACTCCTTAACTAAGGGCAAGGAGCTCGGCATTGCCGCCGGGTAGAAACAAGGTGCCAGGCCAGATAAAATAAGGTGGAAGGTTGGATTCGGCCCATGGGCCTTGTGTTTGCCACTTGTGGTAAGGACAAACCACAGCTTACTTACCAACATCCCTAGTGATGAGCATCCGTTTGTGTCTGGTTTTGGGTGTTTTTTTGTTTTTTTGCCACTGTGAGCAAAGCTACTGCAAACACCTTTGCACATGCACCCTTATGGGCTGGTATTTTTATTTTTATAACATTTTATAAAATTGCTAGGACAGGGTGTTTGTGTGTGTGTGATCTTAATAGATATGTCTAGAATCGCATCCTCGAAATACGTTAACAGTGTACCTGCCCCTTTGTGTTTTTTCCACTGTTTATGTTTAGTGTTTACACTCCCTATACTACATCAGGGGAGATTACTATAGACTCATCACACTATTAGCAATGCTAAAACAAAACTCAGTCATGACTCAAGTTTTACCTGGCTCTTAGATCTTATCATCTGTATTCAAAAAGTAAGTTAAACAGGCCTTCTATGAGTGCATTTTGAAAGCTCTGACAGGCAGCCACAGGGCTGGAAGGAGAGCTAACCGCTCTGAGAGCTGTGGAGGCAAGTCACGGAGCCCCGCCAGTCTGTGACGTCGAGAACGCGCTCTGCATTCTGGTCAGCAGAGAAAACCAGCCCCATTTCCACAGCACTGCTTTTTGATTTTTATCCGGCTGCTATGATATTTGCTTCCAGCACCTAAAAACAGGATGAAATGCATTTTAAATCATTGAATAGAATTTCTATGTTCCAGTTCACATTATGAACATAAAGAAAAAACAATTTAGAGCTTTAAGTCTTAGTTTCTTGGTAGCATTCTTATTTTTTAAGTGCTGGGGGGAAAAAATCAAGATCACCCATCAAAGAAACATAATGCCATTAACTCACTGTACTGATACGTGATGAATTATTTATCACCTAATTATTATTGTATAATTAGCGTTAACATACAAAACACATTCAGACTCTCGTTGCATGCAACGTTCTGATTGATTTTCTGAAATACATAAAATTGGCTTGTTTCACACAGGTGGAAACTGGCATCTCCTGCAGGTGATCCCTAGGTACAGCAGTCTCTGAACATTTGATTCCCGTGCCAAGCTCTGAACTTAGAGTGGAAAAGGTCAAAACCTACTATTCAGCATCAGCCACCCTATTTTCAGTCACTACTTCAAATAAAAAAAAAAGTAAATTGTCTTCCGCTGTAATCACAGAGAAAAAATTATCTAAACATGTCTCAAATAGTTTTAAAAGCCTGCTATTGTGGTTATTTGATCCACCTCATTAATAGCTATTCATCCTCAAGTATTCTAGAGAAACAGTCTTGGGGTAGAAACAAAGCACAGACTATTTTTTTAATCCCTGCCCAGTAGCTGTGTCTAAGCCGAGCAGCGAGCGAGCCCCGAGTGAAATGCCCAGCAGTAATCGCTGGGAACACGCCAGTCCCCAGTGTATATTAATGTTTGGCTGGTAATTTAATGGCACCTCTAGGCATAAACAAAGGTTTATTAAAACAGTAAGCACAATATTCCTGAACACTGGGTAGCTTTTTCAAGTTTTCTATTCTGCTTTTGGAAATGAAGGAAGCCTATCTCATGATGCTGAAAGACACTGATTCAATCAACACTTGGCACCCTTTTATTTAGGTTCTATTTAGCACGGCCCACAGCAAATAACCTGCCTATGTTTATATTTACATTTCATTTTTTTTAATCTTAGGGAGGAAAATTATAATGGTAACGAGTAGAGTCCATTTCTTTGGACTCTTTTCTTCTATTTACCCCCTAGTTTTACCTCCACTTTTCCCCCACACAGCTTCCCCGCCTCCTTCACGAAGGCAAAACCTGGGGAAGCTTTTTTTCCCCATGAAAAACAATAAAATAACGAAAGCAAATCAATCTCACAGGGGCCCCGCTATGAATCCATCTTGGGCAAGCAGCTCTGCAATCCCCGGGCTTCCATTACAACGACTGCATCTGATACAGCATCTGGTGGTCTATAGGTCAGAATCATCCTTTCTTTTTCAAAGGAAATAGTCCAAGACTGTTGCCAGCACCACTGAGTATTTCTTACAGACTCCCAGCAGGTGGAATACACTGATCTCTTGGGAAATAGTGACTTGAAAGAATGTGGTATGATGTATCACTCTACTCATAGCTAAGGGTCTTTTATCTTAAAGAAACAGCGAACTGCACCTAATGGGACCATCCCCTTCCACAAATCACAATGATTTTTTAAGGGACTGGTGCTCATTATTCTTAACTTTCTCCTAAATCGATGTCTGTCTGTCTGTCTATCTATCTATCATCTATCATCTTAGTTAAAAGTTAGCCCAATATAATAAAGCAAATGATGTGTGAAAGTTTGTCACCAAGAGCGTTTTTATGTCAATGTTGCCTTAAATTATGAAATTCTACCTGGCAGTGGTACTTTGCCAATAGACAGTGCTCAGGATACAAATGGCTGACTTTTCCATAGCTGAGAAGGATATTTAATGAGGAAACTTGATGTACAGTTTCATAGTAAAACTTTGCAGTAACTTGTATCAGAAATTTGTTCTTACTGCAGGGATGGTTACAGGTAACAATTTTGGCTGTGAAGGCTGGCAAAGCCACTTTGAGGTGATTTCATGAAATAGTCTGATCAAGTTTAGGTAGCTTTCTGACAAAAGAGAATATGTTTAAGCACCTGTGGGGGCATCTTCCTTTGGTCTTATGTGTTAATATTTCAATCTAAAATCTATTTGATATCATGTCTCCAAAAGCAAACATGGTTTTCTCCCATTAAAAGGGATATTTTCCCAATCTTCATGCAGGAAATCTAGTTCAAAATTATACAATCATGGGCACAATCAACTATGATGAGTAATGCTTGGGTGATTCACCATATTTTTCAGACTATAAGACACACTTTTCCCCCCAAATTTGGAAGGAAAATGGGGGTGAGTCTTATAGTCCAAATGTAGCTTACCTGGCTGTTTACATTTACATTGGTGAAATATTATGTTATTTATGTTATTAAATATTTTACCACATTTTTTGCTCCAAATTTTTTTTCCTATTTTCCTCCTCTAAAACCTAGGTGCATCTTATGGTCTGGTGCATCTTATAGTACAAAAAATACGGTATTTCCCCTCGAAAAGTGCACGCTTATTCTTCATATCTTGCAATGATGTGGAGTGTAGGCAAAACAATGTCATTTTATGAGCTTTGTCCACTCATAATTGTTCGCCAATAAAAAGAATGATGGGAAGTTAAGAAATAAGGGATAGGCTGGTCTCAGAAGGAAGAGAACGGCCCTAACGTGGGAATGAAGTTCAATTAGGGAAGCTCGTGGTGCTCCATCTCATAAAACTTATTTTATTAAATTTATGTCCCACATTTTTGCCACTCTCTATTGCTTTCTGCACCTCAGATCCAGGCATGAGGATATGAAATTATTTTTCCACTCGGTCATTGGCTTCAGGGGACAGGGGTCTGGTTTCACCAGGGTCTTCAGTCCTTCTGCCCTTTTGTACCTTATTCAAAAGTTTCAGCAAATCTGACCTCTGAAAACACAATTTCCTGTTAGCCTTAGAGTTTGAATCTCCTGCTTGCATCTTAGGACCCTGCTGGGAAGTAGATGGCCTTACAGCTGAGCTGGGCAGCCAGAGCCGGGAGCAAGGGAACTCTCTGCTAGCACATTTCAGAGCCGGGCCTCATTCCTTATTAGGACTTGGCATCCAAACCCTGTGCTCACAGGGACCGTTTTGGAGTGACATGCTTGTATAGTCCTTTCCACAATCCACTCGTATTATCTGGCTAATCCTGCAAAATATCTCTGCCTCTAACATTAAACTTTGCTTATGAAGAGAAAGTAAGCCCCCGCGTGTTCCATAAGTACTGGGTGGGGGGACGAGAAGGCTGCCCACTCTGCTAACATCCAGAAAAGGGCTCAGCTGCCCTCTCCTTCCTTTGCAGTGACTCAGTCTGACCAGAGCATTTTTGCGTCTAACTGGTCCTGTTTGTGAAGAAGCAATATTCCTGATTTATACTTGAATTGTGTTTCACAAGTTCACTTATTAACTGGTTGCTTTGGAACTCATTTTTCAATGAAAACAGCATTCAAAATCAAAGGCCAAAATGCAAACAAAGGTGGCTGGAGTCTTGTAGGTACTAGCTAGTAAATGAAGTAGGCAGAGTGGAGTCTGCACGGTTTTTAAAGGTTTCAGTGGAACGGAAGTTTCCCGACAAGGTGAGGCCTGACCTTTATTCCTCGTCCAATGCAGTGCCAAGGAAGAAGCAGACGGCCCCACACTGAGCTGCCCTGGGCCTGCGAGCAGAATGCTCCCCTGGTGGGAGGGGTGCAGGCCAAGAGAGAGGCCTCAGCCTCTGGAGGAACGATAGAGGGTAATTCAGGATATGTTTGCAGACCTGGATGATGGTCAGAGAGAGCAGGAGAAAGGGCAGGGTCAGGGGTTGAGTTCTGACTCTTCAGTAGTTAACCGGGGGAGAGATTGTGGCCTTGTGTGCACATCCAGCACAGCCTTCTTACCCAGTCTGGGGACACTGTGGGGCCGATAGTTCTGTATTCTGACAGCAATATAGAAAGAAATGAGCAAGGTTTTTCACATAGAAGAGCCTTCAGCAGAGGACTGTCAGATACGGTTTGGTTGCCTTTCTTGTGAGCTGTCTTCTAGAAAGTGGCACACCGATTTTGGTCTCCCTTGCTCAGGGAAAATAGACACGGGTCACAGTTTGGCAATCCCATTTGCTTCCCTCAAGAAGAGTTCCTACGTGATTGTGTTAGGGAGTCTGAGGCCTCGTAATGGGTCTAGAAAATACTATATACTAAACACTGAAATTCACATGAGAATAACAGAAAAGCAATTTTATTATATTAGTAAAAATGCAAGAAAATAGTTCAACCTCAAATGTTAGAACTGGAGGAAAAGTAGGTTTAATTTAATGTGGGTGAAATGTTGGAGAGAAACTTGAGGAAATTCTGAAAGTGACTACTGTGTGTATTTGGACTTCGTCAAATTGAATTTTAAAAGTTGTGAAATTTTTCAAGGATGGCGAACATGTGGGCTGCAGCCAAGCAGCCTTAGAGATGCATTGTTTAGGTGTTTCGATTTGAGGTTGAACAGTCTTGGATGGGGAAAAGCATTCCATCAGACCTGCATTTCTACACCCAGGTGCTTCACACATTTACTGTGTAATTAGGTCCTGGATGTGTGTGGGTTTTTATTTTATTATATTATATTTGGCCCTGCATGATGTTACTTTGGAACTCAGAAATGCTAAAAAAAGCAGTGAAAGACAGAAGACCAGGAGAGGAGAGATGGAAATACAAGGGTTAGAGAAAGAAACACAGAGATCTGTCCCGCAAACATTTATTTAGTTCCTATTATGCACTGTGTACTGTTCAAAAGACTAGGTAAGAAACAATACAATAAAGTCCCGACTCTCATGGAGTTTATATTCCAGTGGGAAGAATTGTAAAACACATAAGTATTGTCAGAGGAGATAAAGAAACAAAGAGAAATAAAGCCAAGTAAGAGATACAAGTGATGGTGGCGGGATTAAAAAAAAAAAAAAAGATGTTACAATGTGGCATGTTCAGGGAAGGACTTGCTGACTAGATTACATTTGAGCAGAGATGTGAAGCATTGAAAGGAGCAGCATTCCGGGCACAGAGATGGGAAGTGCAAAGGTCCTGAGGCCAGAGCACGGACAGTGAGTTAGAGGAGAAAGTAGACCAGGCAGGAAGTAAAAGGCATGAGCGGGGAAGCCATAAGACGTGTGGTAGGCACCGCTACCCCGAGAACTTTGGAGTTTCCTCTGACGATGAAAGGTGTTTTGAGCAGAACACTGATATGATCTTGCCCGAATTTTGGAAGAACAATCTGGTTTTTGTGTTGAAAACATAGAGGCAAGGGCAGATGTGAGCCGAAGAGCCAGGAGGCTCTTGCAGACATAATTACGGGGTGCTGAGAAGGGGTCTGTATATCCTCTGAAGGTAGAACGAATAGAATTTGTCGACAGATTGGATATGGAATGGGAGCCAAACGCATGGAGTGGAGGTGCGCCCTACTTTCGTGTACACTGAGCAGTGTCCGTAACAGAAGTACTGAGAGCATGCGGATGGCTCCAGATGTCGGGCTCCAGAAGCTGGGTGAATGGAGTTCCATTGACTTTTATGAGCAAAACCAGGGAGAGGAACAGAACTGAGGGTGTGAGCCCCTGGGTTCGGTCTGGGAGATGTTAAACTTGAGCGGTCTGGTCGACTCCCCTGCGATGATACCCAGGAGGAAGTTGAACGTATGAGTTTACAATCCAAAGGAGAGGTCTGAAGAGACAAAAATTTGGAGTTATGGACAGATCGTTGTCATTTAAATTAGAGAAAGAATACGTGAGATGTGGTGAGTGAATTGAATGATAGAGAAAAGATCTGAGGATTGAGTACTTTGCACTCTCAAGTTTGGAGGTCTGGAATGTGAGAAGGAGCCAGCAAGGATATGCCCGGGGGAATGACCGGAGAAATAGGAAGACAAAATGAGCCAAGTAAAGAAAATGTTTTAAGAAGGAGGGTGCAATCAACGGACCCAAATGCTACTGACAGTGGAAGATGATGAGAACTGAGAAATAACCATTAGCCTGGCAGCATGGAAATCACTGTGGATCTTTGAGTGGCAGAGCACGCAAGCCTAATTGGGATTCAATCAGGAAATATTAGAAGAAATTCGGATGGGTGCACGTAACTCATCACTTTGAAGATTTTTGCTATGAAGGGGAGCAGAGGGATAGGGGAGCATCTGGAGGGGCATGTGTGTTCAAGGTTGGGTTTCATTTTTAAAGATGAAAATGATCCAATTGGAGAAGGAAATATCAATGAGGCAGAGAAGACAAGCGTCTTCAGAAAGGATGGTCTCCAGTGGAAGAGGAGATCAATTTTATCCGTGAAGAGGTTGTCCTTAGGTAGAAGCAGAGATAATTTATGCCATTTAACAGAGAGGAGGCAAGAGGGGGAGGAGAAGAAGGGAAGTTTATGGGAGCATATGGAGTTCCTTCTAATGGCCTCCATTTTCTTGGTAAAAAGAAGAACACGGTCATTAAAAGTAAGAGTAAAGAATGAAATGAAGTGCTGCAGGCCTGAGGAGAGAAGAAAGGTACAAAGTAGTTGTCAAGGAGAATAAGTGAGGAAGGTGACCCATCGAAGGCAGGAGAATTCCCTGGCAACAGTAAGAGTCCACTTGAGGTTAACAGCCAGGGATTGGAGTAAGATCTGGCAGCATAAGTGTGTGTTTTCATTCAGCCACCTTCAATAGTTCAGGGACCCGAAGGAGGTAGGTAGAAATTTAGATTGAACTAAGAACAAGTCGATGGTGGGAGAGAACAAGGGAACTGGCACCGGCAATACAATGATTATCAAGTTGAACCATTGAGTCTTCATTGAGGAAAGAGGTAAATTAGGACATGGGGAAGTGTGAGGGACAAATACTAAGTTCAACACGTAGGTGTTTCTGTTGGTGCTGAAAAATGACGAGGTTAAGATGGAGAGATGGGATGTAGTGATGGAAGTGTGTGATGTCTGAAATTTTGAAGGAGGTGCAGTTACTGAGAATGATCACGTCTAGGGCATGACCATAAGAACAGGTAGCTGGAGTGAAGTCAAGGACAAGATCATGCGAGAAGAGGACATCCAGAGCCCAAGAGGTGAGATTATTGCGAAGACCTTCTCAATGATACTGAAGTCACCAAAAATTATGAGAAGAGCAGTGTTGGATAAAGTGACAGATTGAACATGAGAATCTTCAAGGAATGATGAGAAGTGAGTACAAAGTCTGCAGATGATTGACTTGTGGAACAATGGATGACCAATGGTTGAGCTTTAAGGGAAGCAACAATGTTTAGTGAGAACAGGGACCATCTAGAATTGGCAGTGAGTGTTACAGCTGCAGGAAGAAGAGGTTCCATCTAGAGCAAAGAGGTGGGATTAGTGTGGAGAAGACTTTGAGGACATAGGTAACTTTGCTGATGGCAATGAGTTCCAGAGTGAATAGTGGAAGGACTTTGTTGTGGGGAAGAGTGTGAGATTGGGCCTTATAAAGCGATGAACAGGCCTGTATGGGCACGTGACTTAAAATGATGAGTGGTGCTGGGGCTTCTTTTGGTGACTGAGATAGCATGGATGCATGTAATTTTCAATTGAAGAGATATTTCCAAAACAATTTACTGAGTTTCCAGTATAGAGAAAGTGGAAGACTATGGCTGGTACAGGTGCTAATACCATTTCATTAGCTAATTTACCACCATGACCAGTAGGTGGTACTGTTGGCCCAGGATAGTTTGGTTGCTGTTCAGCCCAGGGGGACAAGGAAGGAAAATTTACAGATCAGGTATGAGGGCGAGGAGATAGCATTTGCCACTAGGTAAAATGTAAAGGAGGCTGGTGGATTTAGAGTTCTGTTTTTGGATTAATCATCCTTATGCAAAACAAATGTTTCTTAGAATGGACAAGCAAGCACTAATCGTCAGAAAGGATTGGGACTTTTAAAGAAACTTGAGCATAGAGACAAGTATGGAAATACATAAAGTGCACATGATGGTGCTTTGGCTTTTTATTTTCTGGATGAAAAAAAAATCAGAAACAGAGAAAGAGATGAAAACTGCAAGAACTTGCAGACCACTCAAGATAATTTACTATGCCCAGCCCCTGGGGTTTCTCCTGCCTCACCTCAGGAACAACCGAGCACGCAAATCCTGGTGGGCAAATGTGTGACAAGTCCCAACTTCAGCTCTGATATTTATGTGAAAACACTTGCTCTGTAAAAGGCAAATTCAGTTTTTGCTATTAAAACAAACAAAAATTGCACCTCCCCACTCTCTCTTTTCCTGCCTGCTCTGGGGATTCAGAACACAGAGCTTAGAACGCCAGAGGCACTGTGACTTCCTTTGCAGGAGGCTCAGAGAGGCAGCCCGCTGATCAGAGTCTAGGAGCTTTGCATATTCATATTTCTCGGTTGTTCAGCACTAGAAGATTCTGGCAATGAGCACGGGACAACACTAGCAGCCTTTGTGTGTCTTGGGGGTTTTCTCTTCTCGTCTTCTCCGTGAAGAACTGAGTCATCAAATCAGAAGGCTTCTCCCCCAAAACCGAACGAATGCTTGCACACTGAAGTTTTCGACATCACCCTCATGATTTTTAAGGGCTTGTCAAAAGAATCTTCAGAGTCTCTAACCATGAATAAAAATGATTTCACATGTCATCTCTGTGGCATATTTTATTTCATGGGATTAATTTAATTGATTGAGCTGAGTAGTTAAGGGTTGTTAAGTGGTTGCTAGTAATAAGGAGAATTTTTTAAATTTTCAGAAAAATATACCATGTATGTTTTGACATAGTTTTATTAAATGGTTGAAATACTTCTTTAATATTAGTACAGTTACACCTTGATTAAACAATCCTTGAGGGCAAACAAACAAAAAAACCCAAAACCCAAAACTCCTTTATAATGAAATCAGTAGTATTAAGGAAAATATCTTTCTCTATCACATAAAATTGATCTGCTTGGTACTTATTTGCAATTTAAAAATGCTGAATGATTATCTCTGCCACATCTTCTATTTGGGCTAATATGCTCAAAAGTTAATAATACTAGGCCCTGGCTGGTGTAGCTCAGTGGATTGAGCGCGGGCTGGGAACCAGACGGTCCCGGGGTTCGATTCCCGGTCAGGGCACATGCCTGGGTTGCGGGCCAGGTCCCTTGTGAGGGCCATGTGAAAGGCAACCGTACATTGCTGTTTCTCTCCTTCTCTGTCTCCCTCCCTTCTCCTCTCTCTAAAAATAAATAAATAAAATCTTTTTAAAAAAAAGTTAATAATACTAGCCCTGAGAAAAATTTATATATTCTAAGTTTCTCTTGGACACATTATCCTGGCTAGGCATTTGAGGGTCAGGTTATTACTTTAAAATTTGTAAAATATTCAAAGGCCAGAATTTATAAGCTAAACTGGGGGAAAATCACGTGCCCTCACCAGTGTGGTGCAGTTTGTTGGGCATTGCCCACAGAGTGAAGGGGCACAGGTTTGATTCCTGGTCAGAGCACACGGCTGGGTTGCTGGCCCAGTCCCCAGTTGGGACACATGTAAGAGGCAACCGATCAATGTTTCTCTCACACTGATGTTTCTCTACCTCTCTTTCTCCCTTCCTTCCTCTCTCTCTAAAAACAAATAGATGGTCTGATGGTAGTGGGTTATCAGAACTCAACTAAAGTTAGTACAGAAACAAATGAATAGAATCTTTCTTTAAAAAAAAGACTTACAACAGAAGGCCACTTTTCCCCAGCTCTTACATAGAGAATGGCCCCCAACCTACTTCTTCCTGAAGGATGACTCATTCTAAAATAATGGAGATCTTCAGCATTCTGTGGTCATACAACTGTTTTCTCTTGGATACATGAGTGACCTGTTGCTTCCCAAGGCTGCTCTTTGGTGGTAGCTGCTCCTAGCACCCATCAAGGGCACCTGCACTCTCAGGAGCTGTTTCTATACCAGCAATTCCAGGCTGCAAACTTATCGCATTGGACAAGTCATGGACAGTATTTGTTTAAAATTTCTGGAACTCTGCTCTGCTGGTGTGGCTCAATGGATTGAGTGCCGACCTACGACCTTTTGCTGGTTCAATTCCCAGTCAGGGCACATACCTGGGTTGTGGGCCAGGTCCCCAGTAGGGGTCATACGAGAGGCAACCTCTTCAAGGCAACATTGATGTTTCTGTCCCTCTCTTCCTCCCTACCCCCTCCCTAAAAAATAAATTTTAAAAAATCTTAAAAAAAATATTTCTGGAACGCATCCCAATCTGTCAGTGTGCCTCCCTGATTCCCGTCTTTCCTGATGTTCTGAAAACTTGTCCTGGCCTCACTCATTGTCAGTAACTGTGTGAGCTTCTGGAATCGTGTAACCCCGGAATACTTCAGGGGCTATTATGACTGACATAGACTGCCTCCAACCTTTTCTTTGTATTACAAACAGTGATTAACAAAAACAAAACAATTTATACCAATCAGCCCGTAATGTCCAAAGCTCACCCAGAATCACATATCCAACAGATACTCGACATTCTAACTGGATACATGTATGATCGGCATTTTGATCTGAACATCTGTAAAACTCGTTCCTGATAGTTCTTCCAAAGTCTCCTTCTCCTGCAGCCTTCACCACCTCAGCTTTCGGCAATTCCCTCCCCACCGTTTGCTCAGGTCAATCACTCTGGTGACATCCTCGACTTCTTTATTTTGCAAACTCACACAGGTCCATCCACAAAACCTGGTAGCTCTACCTGTAAAACACATCTAGAAAAGATCACTTCTAACCACCTGCTTTACCCTCTCTCCGGCCCAAACCACCCATCTCTCATCGTCAGTTTTTACCTCTGCACTCTATTGTCAGGATAGTGGCCAGAATTACCTTAAAAAACTTAAAACAAGTATTTCAAAGTCTTCTGATCACTATCACCTACAACACCCACTTGTTAAGCTAATTGGATCCTGCTGTGATGTCTTAAGCTGGCCACTGAGTATACTGCCTTTGGGGCCTCTTGGGAGGGACTCTGGTGCAGTCCAATGTCAGATGCTGCCTGTGACTGGCCCTGGGCAACCAGTTTGGAGCTGTGAAGGGATCTACAATGTGTGGCTGCCTCTGCTGTGCTTGGATGTGCAAGGACCAAGCTGTGCACCAAGGCTGGCTTTGACTTGTACCTGGCCCAGGCACAGGTCAGCAAAAGTTTCAAGGCATCCTGAGATTTGCTTGCCTCTGGCTGCCTGCTGCTTGTTAAACTCGGTCAGTGAAAGAACCTCTTCCAGTAGGTGAATTTCATGGGGTAGGTACTCAGTGAGTCGCCAGGTAGGGGTAAGTGCCGTTCACCAGATTGATACAGGTTCATACTTGGTGCCAGTGCTGGGTCTAAGGCTACTCGGCAAATGTTCCAGGGTATGCCAAGTCTAGCTGCCACCAGCTTGGTGCTTGCACACCTTCATGGTGGCACAGGATCTCAGGGAATCATCAGGGTGAGGCCAGTCAAATTTATCAGGCCCAAAGCAACCAAGATTTGGCCAGGTGAAAGGAGGTCTCTGCACTGATAAGACATAAAAAATGGCCCCCATCCTAGAGCTGTCCAAGGAAATCTGTCCCAGATTCTGCCTGGAACCTGAGGTCAGCAGGGCAGGGCCACTAGGAATCCAGAGGATGGAGCTAGAGGATCTCCCGTGATGGGGGTGGTGATGCCAGTCAGGCTTGGGAGATGGTGGGGGGAATTGCCCCCCACACCAGGGCCTCAAAACTCAGTCTGTCCTGGATTCTGCCCAGACCTCAGCAGGGCAGAGCCTCCAGGAATCAGGAGGTGGTACTCCCAGGAGCCCAGAGAGCACAGCTAGTGGATCTCCCACGAGGAGGAGGCACCAGTCAGATTCACAGGAAAGTGGTGGTGGGGGGGGGTGGCCCCATCCCAAAGCCACACCACTCAGCCACTGATATCCCATGAGTCTGCATGCACCTCCACACCCTGGCCAGGCAGCTGACTCTTCAGCAGGGTTCAAGCTCCACAGGATGGGGCAACAAAGAGTCCAAGTGGTGGGGCTATTGCTTTCACCGAGACTTATAGCATATAAAGGTGGTGTTCCACCCAAGTAAGATGGCATCTGGGGTGTGGGAAAGGGACTCAGCACAGGGACCTGGTACCTGTCCCTTCAGCTCTCTCACCAGAGCTACAAACCCCAGTCTCTCCTCACAGAACTAGTCTGCTCAGCCCTCCCTCTGCCAGAGCCCAGGGCGAGTGTCTGAGAATGAGATTTTGTGTGTTGGCCCTTTAAGAGGGTGCCTATTTCTTTAGTGGCCTCCCGTCTCTCCCTGATGGACAGAAGCCTTGCAGATTTTCGTAGCCAGATATTATGTGGCTGCCTTTGGTGCCTCTTCCTGACTTTGGTGCTCTGGGTTGGGGAGCTTGGCTTGTGGTCGAGCTGAGATATCCCTCTAGAAGCTCAGCTGCTGCCCGTGGGGTGGGGCCAGCCCTTTTTACATCTCTGCCCTCCCTACCAGTCACGATACGGCTTCTGTAACTCCTTGGTTATAAGACTTTCCTTCTGCTAGTCTTCAGTTGGTTATTCATATTGATTGCTCTATATTTTAGTTGTAATTGCAGTTGGGTCCTGGGAGGTGGTGAGTGTAGCTTCCACCTACTCTGCCACCATCTTGGATTCTCCACCTGGCAGTTTTCTATCCATTGCTTCTGCAAAGAAAATGTTAGTGAAAAGTTGAGGAATTTAATGCTATGAATATATATATATTTTTTTTTCCCAGAGAGAGTGACATTTAGGAGGGAAAAAAGAAAGCACTTGAGGGTAAGGGAAAAAAGTAGTACTTCTCTTCTTTCCAAATCAGAAACTATAAACTGCTTCAATCTGCCTTTTCCCTCCTGAGTCAAAAAAATAAAGTGATACAAAATCCAGTCTATTCCTATGCCTTGAGGCATGACTGCAACTAAACCATTAGGGGATGCAAATTGAATCCTCTCTGAATAAAATTCAGTGCCGTACATGCTGCTTGGGCCACATGCAGAAGCCACCTCTTCATAAACGGGCTTATCTCTGAACACTCATGGGCGGCGAAGAAAGTTTGACTCACAGGATTATTAAAAATGAAGTACTGCTTTCAGATTTTTTTTTCTCAACTGACAATAAACAGAACAAAATCAGTCTGAGTCACTGAAATTTTTTTTAATGAGACATTTTACTACTTGATTGTTTATGAAATGCAGCGTGCGTGGTGGGGAGCTCCGGTTCCGCACCTCATTGTTTGGGAGCCCGCAGTGGACGGGCAGGGAGCTTTGGCCTGCTCCATGCCAGTGGTAGGGAGGATCGAAGCATTCATGTGAAGTGAGTTGCTGTGACTGCTTACAAAAGCGAAGGGCAGGAGTATGGTTTTTCCTTGGAAAAATTAAAAATAGAAGTACTGTATGACCCAGCAGTTCCACTTCTGGGCATATACCTCAAAGAATTGAAAGCAGGATCTCACGTACCCTTGTGACATTTATACACTGATCTTGGTAGCAGCATTATTTACAGTAGACAAAACACGAAGCAACCCAAGTGTCCACTGACAGATGACTACATTTAAAAAATGTCTCATATGTAAGTGTAATATATATATGAATATTATTCAGCCTTAAAAGGAAAGAAATTCTGACAACTGCTACAACATGGATGAACTTGAGGACATTACTCTAGAACTGTGAAACAGTCATAACAAGGATAATTCAGAAGACAAAGGACAAATAAAGTACGATCCCACTTACATGTGGTACCTAGAACGGTCACGTTCATAGAGACAGGAAGTAGAATGGACAGTGCCAAGGGCTGCAGGTGGAGCGAATGGAGAGTTATGGTTTAATGAGTACAGAGTTCCAGTCTGGGGTGATGAGAAACTTCTGGAGGTGGATGGTGATGACAGTGGTACAACATTGTGAATGTGCTTAATGCCCCTGAACTGTACACTGGAAGATGGTTAAGATGATTGATATGTGTTATGTTATATGTAGTTTATCACAGTTTTTTGGCAAAAGCTAATGGGTCTACAGATTTGCCTATTCTGGGCATTTTATGTAATTGGAATCACATGTGATCTTTTGTGACTGGCTTCCTTCATTTACCATGTTTTCAAGGTTCATTCATGTTATAGCTTGTGTCAGTGCACATTCCTCTTTTACAGCTGAGTGTTATCCCAATGCATGTGCAGAACACATCTGTCCGGAGGCTGGAGGGCGGAGGTGACAGTGACTGCTAATGGGGTACAGGGTTTCCCTTTGGAGTGATGAAAATGTTCGAAAATCAGGTTGTTGCAATAGTTGCGCAATTCTACGGATATACTAAAAACTACTGAATTGTACATTTTAAAAGGGCGCGTTTCAAGATTTATGAGTTATACCTCAATAAAGCGGCTATTAAAAAAAAAACGAATGGCATCTTAGATGCGTTAACAAAAGTACAGACTCCGTAACAAACGTGGTAACAGGGCACAGATTTAGTAAGAAGGCCTGGGTTCAAGTTGTGACTCTCGCACTTACTGGTATGATTTCAGTTACGTATTCACTTCTCTGAACCTCACATTTATGATCCATAAACTGGAAATGACAAATGAATGCCTACTTTGCAGAGACAAAGTGGGGACCAAATGACATAATACATATGAAAGGCTTTTTATAACTGTGAGTTACATATTATATTAGCATTAATTGGAATGCAGAGTATATGTGAGTCTGGGCAGAAAATTACTGTCTTTCGTTCAAAGGGCTGTTAGGTTGAAGAGAATTGGATTTATTCTGAATTGTTTTAAAGGGCAGAACTGGAAACATGGATATAATTTATCAGGAAGGGAGATGTTAGATTGATAGCAGAAAGACCTTTCTAAGGAAGGTGCTGACTGCGTCCGTCTCACCGTTGGTATTAGAGTAGAGACTGGATTCAAGCTTCACATAGACTGTTCATGTAGATGGTTGAAACACATCTAAGGTTTTTTCCAATTGTGACACTGTTTTTCCATATTTTCCCAGATTTTAATGTTTCTTAACCTCAATGTTTTTCCAACTGTCTATGTCCTCTATGTTAGAAAATGTAGCCCCTTCATTCTGCCCTGCACCCATGCCTTTTCCCAGCTGCTCCTATCCTCTCTATCATCCTTTTCTGCCCTTTATAACTCCCACCGGCGGTGAAGAAAAAATCCTAGTGTTCTAGGCAGTGGTTTGCATCCTTAACTGCACAATGTAATCACCTCGGAGCCTTGGAACTATTAATGCCTGGATCTCACTTTTAGAGATTCTTAGAGGTCTCAGGCATAGATTGGATGTGAGGGTTTTGAAAGCTCCCAGGCAGTTCTAAGGTGCAACCCAAGTCAAGAACACTGCTGAAGGGAAAATGACCATGTGACCCCCCACACAGCTCAGCTGGGGGTGGCGGCACGGAGAGGTTCCGTCCTTCTGGCTCCTCCGCTCACACATCTCGCGTTGTGCCACCTGCTGCCTCTATGTAGGTAGGCAACGGCTGCAGGCGAATCTGGGACAGATGTCAAGCTGGAATTTCAGTCCAACAATGGCTAGCCTCACAAAGTCTTTTCTTTCTGTTAAAAAGAAATCCCCCTTCACCTTGATCCAACAGAAGTCTAGCGGGCCTGAACTGTCTGCTCTCTGAACTTTTTAGGGATAGTGTAGACGGGCCTCCTCTTCGCGACATTGAGAGAAAGACACCTAGGGCCTGTGTTCAGAGGACAGATCTCTGTCAGGCAACTTAAGAGACGACTGACCAAAACACCCAGCGTTGAGGGAAGATTGAACTCCCCCTCTATTCCACAGAGCCCGGATTCCATAACCAATTAAACTCTAAATTGAAGATGGGGGACATTATTATTCTTATATTTTAAAATGTTGTATTGATAAATTTAGCATTTCTGGGACAGTAGAAGGTAGGGGAGTCGAAGAATAAGAATATTCTGTGAGGAGGTTAGTCCCATAAGTTTGAGGAATTAACTGATAACAAATAAGAGATACTTTAGGGAGGAGAGCTCAGAGGTTTTAGGTGTTTTAATGTGAGAAACTTCAAGTGTGTTGAATTTCTGACACGTCAGACTTTCTATGGCCAGATGCTCAAAATAGTTATCTCTTTATGAAAACTCCTCAAATAATATTTTTTGAAAAATTCAGATATATTTGCAGAGGTGAATAATATTTTGATATGTTTTTCAAAGCCAAATGCTTGACCCGTGGACTTACTGGGGGTAGATATTAATATCATGCCCCTGCCCCCCCCCCAAAAAAAATATCTATCCTACTTATCAAAAGAATCTTTCATTTTAGGCTCTCAGGAAGTTTAAAATAGAGAAATATTATTTTCCTTAGAAGGTCTGATAAATAATTCAGACCAGCTATAAATCTTAATGAAAAAAGTTTTTTTTCTTTTTAGTGAGTCTCAGTCCTCCGTGTGTAATGGAACACAGTTGTTCTTTGGCGGTTCCTCCTCTAATCACAATATTTCCTGAAAATGGCCTCTGATTTTCTTTTCTTCCTCATTCTCAATCTTTGTGATTCTGGCGAAATTTACTCCAACCCTGAGGCAAAAGATGGACATATGACCCAAATCTGGCCAATCAGAGCAAGGATAGTGACCATGCAGGTGGTCACATGATGGAAGTTAGGCCAATTAGAGACAACAGTGTTAATTTTAGGACACTGGTGTGAGCTAGCACTTTTTCAAACAATTTACCATTACAGGTGAATGAGGTTTAATCTTGCTTTGAAATCCTGGGAGCATATGTAGGAGGTATGCCTCAGAATTATCCCACCCTAGGGGGAAAGAAACTGGGTATTTACGTCCTACTTCCCATCAGTCATTGGTTGAGAGTTACTTGTGGTGGTGGGAAGGGTTCATTAATCCCATTGCATGTTGGACTCTGGTGGTCAGAGAAAGCCCTCAGGCAAAGAAATGCATTTAGAAGTTGGTCCTGTGTGCACTGAAATAGTAAGGGCAAGGGGAATATGGGTGGGGCACTGACTCATATCTATATACCACAATAAATAATTATCTTAATACAATGTCTTATTCCATTTTATTGTAAACACTTAGTCAATGTCAGTTACCAATAATATTTAGTCATTCAACAGATATCTATTATTCCATGCACTAAGGTATATTCACTGTGCTAGATGCTGGAAATAAAGCAGACTATCCCATTCCTCAAGGAGCTGGCAATCTATAACAGATACAAACAAGGAAACAAGAAATTAAGTGCTAATGATACAGGAAACGTGGGGTGCTGGGAGAACATGCATGAGAAGAATCTAATTTAGAAAGTGTTTTCTAGCACCCTCCCCAGGCTTCTGCAACCTGAATAAAAAACTTGGAAGGAGGTTTAAATAAAATGAGAGGTGGGAGGTAAGTAGAGATTTTTAGTGTACATTCTTTTGTATTATTGCATTTTATACTATGTGCATGTATTACATATATTACAAGTTGATTTTCAAAATAACAATCATTTGACTTTAAAGGAGTAAATCAACATAACCAATAAAATTACCACCTATTGCAGCAATCTAAGAGACTGTAAAATGTGCATAAGGAGATTTGGGGACACAAGTTCTGCTTGGGTGACGTCACATGAAGACATGCCTGGAATGCAATCGGAAAGGTCCAGCCTAACATTACACCCTGAGCGGCTGCAGGAAAGGACCTCAGGGGTGTGGCAGCAGAAGGCCAGGGAGCGAGAGTCGGAGATGGAGCACCTGTCCTCATCTCCCACTGTCTGGGGAAGAGTCTGCACACACAGGCCGCCACCATTGCTGGGTTCTCCTCGCAGGGCTCTGGAGGATGCTCAACAGACAATTACTGAATCAAATTAATTCTATTCAAAGTGGATAAATTAACCTATCACAACTCACAACTAACCATTAAGAATATTCCTAGCTCCAATTTCACACTCACTAAATAGCCCTTTGTTACAATCTGACTTCCCATGTAGATAATCCTGTGAAAGCAGAGTAGGCTCTCTTAGTGAACGTTCTGGCCCCTTTGATAGATTTCTTAAATGAATGCATCCACTCTTCTCTGCTTGGTTAGTGTGACTCAGGACCCCTATACCTGCTTATTACATTGGGGTAAACCAAAAAAATCACGTTTTGTGACCTACAGAGCCAAGCACAGGACTTGAAGGACACTGGCCCCACCAAGATAAATGCTTTGTGAGGTCCTAAATCAGATTTCTGTTCATTTCACACCAACTACAAGTTCATGCTCAGAATTCTGAAATTCATTGCTGTGATGAAGTTCTTTCAACTCAGGGCCATCCCATTGCTCAGATCAGAGGTCACTGTCCACCTGGGCAAAATCCACATGCACACCTCGGGATCCGGCCAGTGTTAACATAGGACGTGAATAGCAGGAGTAAAGCCATGGAGTCCGCTGACAGGTTGGGGCAGAAACCACAATGAGAAAGAAGACTGAAAGCTAGTTTAAGAGACCAGCTAAGAGACTTCGCTGACTAAGTAGGCCATGGCAACTGATATTTTAGCAGAAAGATGGTAAAATTATTGATGATTTTGAAAAGCAGTTGGAAACATTTTGTTTGAAAACCCAGCAGATACAGCCTTGCTAATGTATCACAATGCTGTCTACCTTTGTAATCCTGTCTTCAAACATTTTCAATCCAGTCTATTAGGAAAGTATATTTCTGATTTTATCATGTTGGTCATCAAGAATTCAACTCACTTCCCTTCATCATATGCTTATCGAACACCTATGATGCCAACATGGGGTCATGATAGAAAATACAAATGCAGCACTGTCTGGTGTGGCTCAGTGGATTGGGTGCTGGCCTATGAACCAAAAGGTCACTGGTTCAATTCCTGGTTGGGGAGCATGCCTGGGTTTCAGGCCAGGTCCCCAGTAGGTGGCGTGTGAGAGGAAACAGCACATTGATGCTTCTCTCCCTCTCTCTCGCCCTTCCCCTCTCTCTATAAGTGAATAGATACATTTCTTAAAAAAAAAAAGAAAATACAAATGTACATTAGACCTTGTCTCTCTGTACACTCTAGGGCCACAAGAGTAGTAGAAACAAAATCCTATTGATATGAGGAAAGGAGGCCTAGTTATAAATACATTTATCAGATTTGTTGATTTTTCATTTTGCTAAAATACTTTTATTTCTCAATAGGCTATCTTGAGAGGGAGAAGGAAAGGAAAAACACACAGATAATTCCCCGACCTAAAACTGGAATAGAAGGGAAACGGCTCTGTCCTTCTGACACAGAATGTCTCCCCAACATCCTATTTATGGCACATGTAAACAGACAGTACCTGCTGAAGCTCTACCAGGACCCAAGTCCTCACCTCCACCTCCCACACCCGAGATGTACACCCCTGGGCCCGGCTTCTCACCTCTTCCAGCTGTTACTGGAGCCTTCTCTTGACCCACAGCTGGCTGCCAGATACCAGGTCAAAGCCCTGATCCTGTTTTACATCTCATCTGGGATTAGAGAGATCCTAGTTTGGGGGCTGCTCCAACCTCACAGGGAACTGAGCTCTGGACTGAAAAAGATTCACAGCCCAATCAGTACTCAGGGTTTGGGAAAGCATAGAGGGAGTAGGCAAACCCTGATTTCTCAGGAGTAATAGTAAAGCTGCATTTATGACTTCAATAGATTTTTTTTAAAGATTTTATTTATTTATTTTCAGAGAGACGAGAAGGGAGGGAGAAAGAGCAATGTATGGTTGCCTCTCACATGGCCCTCACTGGGGACCTGGCCCGCAACCCAGGAGTGTGCCCTGACTGGGAATCGAACCGGGACCCTCTGGTTCCCAGCCCGCTCTCAATCCACTGAGCTATACCAGCCGGGCCATTCAATAGATTTTTTAAAAATTAGATTGATTGGGGTGACATTGGTTAATAAGATTATGTAGGTTTCAAGTATACAATTCTATGATAGAGCACGTGTACATTGCATTGTGCGCTACACTTCTTGAGCTTGCCAAGATTGGTGTAAAGAGGCCAAGACTTAGAGCTGCCCTGGGTTAAAATCCCAACTCTCCTATGCCATTTATGAGCTGTACGGCTTTCGGCAACTTACCTAACTTCCTTCAGCTTCAGTTTCCTCATCTGTAAAATAGGAGTAATTTACATAGTTGGCAGTATTTTCTGGAACTAACAAATTATATTTGTAAAGCACTTAATACATAGTAAGTACTTTATAAATGCTGGCTATAATTAGTGTCTTACATAGAAATGTAAATGAGATTTTATATAAATTTTTGAACACTACTTATTTATACATTGGGACTACCTATAATCAATACCTTATTAAATTTTTATCACTTTTAAACAATATTTGTTGACCAAATACTGTTTACTGTGAGACAGACAACCTTTTACATCTTTTTAATGCAAAGGATAGTTTTTAATAACTATTACCTTAGAGGTAATCACGAAATACAAAATAGATACTAGATAGATAGATGTACATACTTTATGCAACAATGAAGTATATACAGAGAAAAATCAAAAATGTATTTCCAACTTGAATATAGTAGAAAAGAAGAAAAGAAGAGCCTCCATTTTCACAATTACTCCAATTCTCTAACATACTTTGTAGTTTCAAGGGAAACATATGGGTATTGGCTCCTACTTTGAAGAAGCAGGTGACGTGAGGTTGCTGGTTCTTAAGGGGATGGTTTTCTTCCTGTGCCAGGTCATGGCTCTTCAGCGCAGTGGCCCACACCGCGGCCTGACCTCTTACCTCCCTCGTGCGTCAGGGTGGCCCAGCACTTAGTGGGCAACCTTGGGTCTCTGGGTGAAGCAACAAATCGATCTCACAGGATGTTTGTGAGACTTAAAGGAGAAATCCATGTTAAGTGCTACTGCAGGGCCCCAGCCCATACAGGCCCTCAATTAACATTAGCTATTCTTTATTGTAACACACGTTGAAACCAGCTCCATTATACACTCTGTCCCATCCTGCACTGGGAAGCAACAGCACCTAATTGTCACCCTGCACCCAATCCATCCACCTAAGCTGCTGTCCCTGCTGCCACTGGGCCGACTGGTTTCCACATATCCACGTTTGCCCTTCCTGCCCTCCCTTCTCCACACAGAAGCCACAGTTACCATGTTAAAAACAAATCAGTATAATCTTGGGAGGGGAAAATTGGAAAAAATTTGTTCTAAATCACTTCTGTTTTCTAGAAGAGGGGTTAATATATTGATTAACTTTAAGCTTTTTCAAGTTGTTAAGTAATCAGGGTAAAATTTCAAGGATTACTCCTAAAAGAATAGAAATGGAGTAAATGATGAAATGAGAAAACAAAGGAACAGAAAAGAATTAAAACCAATTTTTAGAAACTAAAAGTGAAACCAGAAGAAAGCTAGCATCTCTATATTAATATCCTACAAAACAGACTTTATCTTAAAAATCATTACTAAGGATAAGAGATGTCATTATAGAAAGATAAGATGTTTATTCCATAAATAATGAAACATACAACAGTTGTTAAGTATATGACCCCAATAATAAATTGATCTCAAAACATATTTTTAACATGTACAAAGCTATAGGATAAACCGATAAACACACAGTTATCATGAAAGATTTCAACACCTCTCTCCTAATGACTGACAGGTAAAATGATAAAAAATTAGTAAACAAATAAGACTTGAAGAACACCATTAATCCTTTATTTAATAAATATATAAGAAGTCTAAAACTCAGAATTGGTCTAAACTTCTCCCATGCAAGACCTAGTCATCATCATTGGCGGCTCATGAAGTTAAAAATTACAAGAAACAAAACAGACAACATCAGAGGGGTGCAGAGCAGAGCAGATAAACACTTAGAGCTGGAGAGGAAATGGCCTGGGTCTGCAACCAGTGCACCAGGGGGACCAGGAAGCACCGGGAGACCTTTCCCACCCTGGTCTCATGAGAATTTCCTTAGGTGGTTTACTGGCTTTCCTAGCGCTCTCTGGAGGTGCTCTGGTGCTGTGTGCCCTGTGGCACCTATTGATTGATAGATTTCTTTGTTTTAACCCAGGCATTGCCAGAAATGGTGGTGGCTAGCCCTTAGAAACAATTTTTGTATGGCCCAATCTCTTTACTGCTCTCTTGACATATTTCATGATACTGTTGGTTGAAAAGACCGATTTTAGGATAATTCTGGTGTGTATAGTTGAATGAGTGGCATGAAGAACATATAACACTTTAAACCTTCATTTTTATCTTCCCTCCAGTGCAGGCCACACCGAGAATGTCTTAAAACATATGTATGGAGGGCATTTACACGTCAAAACCCTCCATGTTGTACATCTAAAGATGCATGCTACTTGTGAAATACAAGATTTTTTTCTAAAGCACATGGGCTATGCTACTACTGATCATTTCTATACAGAGACCTACCAAATTCTCTGCACTGTGGGAAACTCTTCCTTGGCATTGCAGACTTTTAATGTCCATGAGAACAACCTAACATTGTGAATGATGGGAAAAGTGTTCCACACAGTTCTGGGTTTAAAGATTTCTTTCTCTTCCTGTCTATATCCATCACAGACTGTAAAATCCTCTCTAAGATTCAGGAAGCATATGAGAAGAGGAAAAAATCATGGAGAAAGTATAATCCAGAAGAGTCTTCCTCTTGTGTGGCTTCATTGTACGCATTTAAACAATGGAAATCAGGGCCAGGATTTAGAAACAGAGAAGGCAAAAGTTAATGAACTCTGTCAAGAAACAGAAAGCCTCTACTCTCAAGAAGGAACTTAGGACGCGGCAGACAAGGTGACTCAAGTTCTCTACCATTACTGAAGAAATATTCGCATTCAAAAGTGGCCAGACAGGTTGGGTTGGAGGAAATGAAGGAATAAATGTTGAATCTGAGACACAACTAGGACAATGAGCCCTGAAGGAGGCCCCAACTGGTGCTGGTTCATAAATCACCATTCCCACAAGACAAGCACTTGGAGGTAACTACCATCCACACTGGGCATCTTCACTCATTCTTTGTTCAGATGACCGCTCATCCATAGAGGTGCAGTCATTTTACCCATTTGTGGTGTCAGGGAAGAATTGAGCAAACACAATTCCTTCAGGTGTTAATGAGCTGAGCTGGGAGGTCTGGTTGGAAAATTGAGTCCTTAGATACATGGAGAAAGCCATCCCCCATGTAAATGGCTCTCTAACCTCCAATCCATCTCATCAATTGACACACGCAGTCAATTGTACGCTTGAGGTAGTGAGACTCTCAGGAAAGGAAACAGACTGAGGGGACACATTGAATTTTTCTGAACAATCACCCAAATTTCCTACCTTATGCTGTAGGCAGAGTTTCTTCAAATTTAAGTATAGAATATATTTCTGACATCAGAAAAGTCACACCATCAAATTTCAATGTTTTGGTTCTCAAAAAATATTGAGACAAAATATACTCTGATTTTCTTTTACTGAGAAACAGAGATAGTAGTATTTATTACTTTATATCACTGGAGAGGAATAAGAATTACTTGATTAAAATTAATTCCATAAATAAAAAGTCTATGAAAAAAGTCTGCACAATCCCAGTAGTAATTTTCACATGAAAGCACGATTAGCTAAAATGGAATATATCCATATTTAGTTTTTGAATATACAATTAGTTGTCATTTTAGAAAAAAGGAACCAGAAACAAGGTATCTTAGAATCTTCAGAATGTTACTGTATTCTGTCTACAGCTGACCCCTATGACTTTTTTTACCTTCGACCACGGGTACCTGCATGTAAGCAAGGCATTTGGAGTTAACAAGAGCTAAGCAAGGACCAGGGGGGCCCCTTGCCTCGCTTGCCCTCTTCCGCATAGTTAAATTGTATAAAATGCCCTGCAGATGTAGAGCAAGAGAGGAAAAAAGGAGAAGCATCACGCGGTATAAGCTAATAATTATTTAAACTCCTAATCAAAGGCTCACATTTTACATGCGAGGTTCACTGCTCTGGCCCGCCCAGGCCCTCAAGCTATTGTTCTTTCTTCAAATTAGGAATTTGCTGATCAAATCAAATGCTGATTTGATCTAAAATGATATGTTTTCTCCTTGTGCAAGTGATTACATCCCCCTAAGAAACTAACTGCTGCCATTTCAAGTTGCACAAGAGCAAAAGCACTTTTTTTAACAAAGAATTCCGGTATATTCCTCCTAGTTTTTTCAACATTTTAAAGCCTTTTTTTTTTTTTTTCAGCTCCATTGTTCAATGCATTAAAATGGCAGAGAGTAATTGAATGAGTAAAGCCGCCCTGTCTTGTATAGCTCAGTGGATTGAGCACGTGCTGCAAACCAAAGGGTTGGCAGTTCGATTCCCAGTCAGGGCACATGCCTTGGTTGCAGGCCAGGTCCCCAGTGGGGGGCATGTGAGAGGCAACCACACATTGATGTTTCTCTCCCTCTCTTTCTCCCTCCGTTCCCTTCTGTCTAAAAATAAATAAAATCTTTAAAAAATGAGTAAAGCCAACATGAATAACATTTAAATAAATATTTCCTTTTGTAAGTGTTATTTCTCATAAATCTTATATGCATGAGATACATAGATACTTTAAATATATTTTTATTTAATCTTTATTGTATTTTTCCATTACCCTTTAGTCCCCTCAGAACCCCCTCCCCCATACATATACTTTCTTTTGCAAGTGTGTTGAGACAATACTTCAGCATTGTCTTCAATTTTACATATTGCCTGTCCACAGGCTTAAGTCTAATTGACAGTAGGTCAACTTCCTGCTTGTTTTTATGGAGCAAACCTAAGTAGCTGGGCTTCTTTTTGTCATGCCCACCCTAATGGCGAGGTAGAATAAGCACCAATATGCATATATGATTTCAGGGCCACTTCTCCACTTCTCCATTGTCTTCTTGTGAATGTTGGACACTCTGCTGCTA
>PVJI01004360.1:47881-109473 GCA_004026765.1 Micronycteris hirsuta
GCAAGCTGCCAATGGCTGCAACCCCGCATGTTTGGTCTCAGAAAGAACACCTCCAGTGGTTTCCACTCCCTTTTTGTGTTGCCAGAAAACAACTGGGCCAAATGGCAGGGACAGTTATTTGGCAAGAGACTGAAGTTGCCAGAGGAGTGAAGACGGAAAACAAGCAAAATTAAAATGAATTCACCACCTGGGATTTTCTAACATCCTATCTGGAAGGGGAAGGAAATTTTAAACTTGCACCTAAATGTCTAGTGCCAACTGGCATCAAACTGTCCTTGTGTGTGTGTTTACTGTGAGAAAGCTTCATTCATTTAATGGTTTCACAACACCTAAGTGGCCTACTTGCACAAAAAGAAGTGAGATTTAAGGGAAAACATGTTTCTTTACATTACTATTTGGATGCCATCGTACTTGTTTTCAGAATTATTTCTGCTCAAAATAATATTATAAAATACAGCACTGGTATCTTACATTTATATTTGCATTTATATTTTATTTATTTACATTTTAATAATGTAAAATACAGCACCTGTTTAAGAGCCAAAATAACTTTCAGGGAGAAATAAGAGCATCAAAGTATTGCTGAATATATTTAAGTGTATTGGTAAAATGGACTCTAGAAATAATCTCTGCCCTAGGCTTTGTATAGTGGAACTTCTACTAGAACACAATTTTTAGTGACTAAATGCTTCATGTGTCTCAGACAATATATTTCAGTTCAAATGATGGTACATAAAATACTAATCCAACATTTGAACCTCAAGTAAAAATACACTGCATTACGCGATCATTAATGGTTAATTTAAGATTTTTCTTTCATCTGCTTTTCTTTTCTGAAAAAAGTTTAAAAGGTCAAGCTGGCATTCACACCTATAGTTATTTGCAACCTGTACATCTCAAGGATACCATTTTTCTTCTATAAAATTATTGAAAAACATAAAACATTAAAAGCGTCTCAAAAATAATCATTTGTATATCGATCTTTGATAAACATCTAAACAATACACACTAGCTAGTAAAGACATCACCTCTGTATTTGAGCAAGAAAGAATTATATAGTTGTTACTTCCTTAGAAACATGCACACAAAAAATGTTGCTAGTAGAAGCGCAGACTGCATCTTTACAAACTTCCCAGGTCAGGCTGATCTCGGCCAATGGCTGTAAGAAATTTAAGGGCTTGACGAGCTGTAAGTAGTTGACCCACACCTGCCTGTAGGATTGTAGACGTGGTACAGTTGACTGGATTGTCTTAAAATCCAACTCAAGAGACAACAGATTTCCAAGAAATGGCCTTTCATGAAAACTGAAAAAATTGAAATTTGATCAAGGAAAATGGATTCTGAGCTCCAGCGAGACAAGGCTAAGTCAACAGCCTTGATTAATGCAGTATCACCGATAGAGCCTTGATTAGTATCACCAATAGAGCCAAGGATTCTTGCTGGAAACTGGAGCTTGGTTAGGCTGTTTCAAATCCTGATGGTCCTGACCTCTGGCCTTCAGGTGCAAGATCCTTCCGATCACGTGCTAGTGTTTACCTGTGGACTACACAGTTGCTAGAGACGTTACTAGCCAGCTCAGTCATAAGGTTAGCTCTGCAGCTAAACTGGCCGGTTTTTGCTGTTCACTCACTGCAAGACTTGGGGCAGGTTAGTTGGCACCTCTGGGCCTCAGGTTCCTCCTCAGTAAAATGGTAGTTCAGCTAGGAAGGGCTACCTTCTTATCTAGAATTTTTGTTCTTCCAAATTTCATTGCCTCCATGGTGCTCCAATATTTTCAAACGTTCACTTTTGTAATTTTTGTTGCTGTTGCAATGGGAGCAAAGGACTGCCCAATCGAGTATTTTAGAGAACCCTAAGATGTTAGACTCAGAGATATCATCAACATTCTCACACAAATTACCCGTGGGCTCCTCCAATAAGCATCCCACCTTCTGAAGCTGCAGATAAGAACAGTCATTGATCTTTATGTTCACGTACCCCAACCACCAACAGAAAGCTTTTCCAAAATCTCCCTCACTACAACTTTCAATTGGGGCCTAAAAGTTCTGAAGCTTAGCAAGTACCCAGCCAAGGACAAAATACCCTTCTTTTCTTGCGTCTCCGTGCATAGCCCTGAGTGATTCTTTAGGAATCTGCCCCCAGACCCTGAGCATGGCAGGGTACCTTCACAGTGTCGAGGCATACACTTATTTTCTCTCAAGCTAGCCATGCAGAGAGCCTAGTACGGAGTCGGCACTCAGTAAAGCCTTGTTCAGGAACCAGTTGAGATGAATCAAGAAACTCAGTTCACCATTAAGCTAAATGTATGGTAATGAAATTAAATTTCACCAGAGCCTGATTTTTATTTTATATTTCATCTGGACTTAACGTATTTGGTTAGGTTGAAATACGTTATTTCAATGTATATAATGTTGGTTTCCAATTGAACAGCTGAATTTCTAGAATCAATATAAAATGGGTGGAAAGACCATGTAGAACTAATAATTTAGACAATTAAATCGATAACTTAAGAAAACCATTTGTGTTAACTCACCAAATTTCATTACAAATTCATTTTTGCAATAGGATTAGTCAGCCCTGCATTTTCTTTTCACCAGAGATTCCCTGTGACCTTTTGGTTGTAAGTAGCGTCAGGAAGGAGGAGAATTTCTAGGCCTTCAAGGTTCTTCCATGATGAGTTCCAATTGAAGAAATATTTGAACTTAGACTAGCAACTGTAGTGAATTATTAAATAAAGGATACTAAGAGACAAAAATATAGATCATGTTACTCCTGCCTTAGATTAAAATCAACAACAAACCAACTTTATGTAATTGTATGGTTCACTAAGTATTCACTAGTTGTTGAGAGTTGAAATCCACATAATAACACCAGTTTGCACTTGAACGTTTGCCATGAGATGTGATGTGATATGTGGGTAATTGAAGCCAATTTCTAATCAAAGAACCAGAAACTGACCCCCTGGGCACCTGTGGGGAACTGCTTTGCTCCCTCCCTGTTACTAGTGTGTAGGGTGGGGCCGCTGACCTTCCTTCCTCACCACACAGCTATGGGGTTTTCTTTCTTCAAGTTTATCAAACTTTGGCATGTGTTTGCAGCTAATGAAGTGATTAAAGATTGAAGTTACCCCATCATCTCTTCAGCATAGCTCCAGTCACCACTGTGTGCTATCTTTTCAAGTAAAAATAATACCAACTAGTTTACAAATGGTCTGCAAATATATATCATCTAGGAAATCCAAGGTAGACAATATAATGGACCTTGCTTCTGGGAATAGAGATGCTATTTTAATTTTGTTAATAAAGTGTCCCCCCTCTTAAACTAATCAAGTAGGCATACTTTTTCCTGATAAATTATTGGAAAGGTGAAAATAAGGAGTCTGATAACATACCCCTTCTTGTCCTGTCTCGTAGGTCCCTGGGGAACATCTTGGTTCAGCTCCAGGCAAAGAGAAGCATGTGGATGACAGCTGAAATGATTTAGGCCACGTTTAGAGGATCATTCTGTGGGCTCCCAGTGAAATGTGTGATAGTTAAGACCGGCTCCTCTACATGAGCCAGTGAGGTTTTCTCCATTTCAGAGATGTGCCATAAAAGTTAGATGGCAAAAATATATCTTCCTCAAGTCAATTATATAACATTTTCAATGTATATATATTCTCCGCAGCTGGTGACAGTGAAGGAGTTCAGCTGATGGTTCAGCTAATGGATCACTAAGTTATCGCATTTAAATGAGAGATGGAATGAATCTTATATGAAAAATATGCAACCTGGAAAAGGTTTATCTATAACCATATCTGAGTTTATACACACGTATCATTCTGGCAATACAAGGAATAAAAGCTCATCACAGACAACTTGGAAAATTAAAATCTCTCACATTGCAACACTTAAAATGAAATACTTTTTATCACTGTTTTCTGTGTATCTATATACTTTTGAACAAAAAGAGTTATTGTTTTGTATTGTTTGCTTTTTCATAAATAGCATATTTTCCCATGTCATTAAAAATTCTCTAAAAGCATGATTACAGTGGCTGAATACTATTTAATAATATGGTTGTACAACAGTTCATTAAATTATTTCTCTGTCATTGGCCATTTAGATGTCTCCTGTTTTCACTCCTATAAAAACTCCCTTTCATCTTTGTGTACATTTCTTATTGTTTCCTTAAGAGACATTCCTGGAAGTAAAATTCATGGGAAGAAGTGAACTCTTTTAGGGCCCTTGATACGTCTTCAGGAATTTATTTCCCAGTTAAATTCCCACCAGCCAGGGGAACTGACTTGAATGAGTTGACTATGTCCTTGGATATACTTATTTCTTTGGAAAAAAAAGAGCTATTTTTTCTCATGTATATATAAATGGCATTATATTCCAGACATGGCTTAATTTTCACTCAATTTTTAAGTCCTTTGTATTTTGCCATAAGAGTCACTGCTTCTTTCTTCTGCCTCTACCTCTCTGCATTGAAAATAACACCGATAGGAACATTCAAATGTATCACCTTTTGGATCTGTAGAAAAACTTCTGCGAAGTACAAGCCAGCAATGGACTTGGTGGGCCAGAGGGTATTTGTATGGTCATTTTTACTAAAGACTGCCAGGTTGCTTTTAGCCAATCCATTTCAAGAATGAGAGGATGGCTGCAGAGCTTACCACTGATATTGTTGTATTATCATCAAATATTTGTTAAGGTTCATTACATACAAGAAGATATGCTAAGCCTTTTACATACGATATGCCATTTCATCCACTTAGTAGTCTGGGGGAAAAATATGCTACTATTACCCACATTTTTCAGAGGGGCAAAATGAGAATTGGAGTCAATAACTTACAGAGTCGACACAAAAGTCTAAGTTTGAAGCCCATGCTTTTGGAAAAAGAACCACCAAGTGTGTAAGCTAAAAGCTCAGTTGTATCCTGAGAGGGACACCATCTACAGAGAGTTAAGGATAGAAGTAATCTTTCCAGAGCTAAGTAGTGGTTGGGTGATGAGAATGTAGAAGCAGTAAAACTGCAGCTACCATTTCTGAAATTTGATGGTGAAAGGAAGAGATATTGGAGGAAAGAAATTTAAAGAAAGTTTTTGTTTAATTTAAATTTTATGGCCAAAACATCTTGAATGTATTTGTAGGGTAAGAAGAGATAGACTGGAGAGGAAAATTTGAAGAAAAAATGAGTAAATGGATAGACCAAGGTTTTGAAGAAGGTAAGAGGGTAAGAAATCATGAGCACATTAAAGGATGAACTTGAAAGAAGAGGTTAATCCTTATGGAATCAAAGGAGGAGATGTGGGGTGAAAATACAAAAAAAAAATGGCTAAGTGGCGAAAACTTAAGGGAATGTGTGGTAGTCCATTATT
The DNA here is from genome assembly GCA_004026765.1 of Micronycteris hirsuta. Lineage (NCBI taxonomy): Eukaryota > Metazoa > Chordata > Mammalia > Chiroptera > Phyllostomidae > Micronycteris > Micronycteris hirsuta. The sequence goes on from PVJI01004360.1 coordinate 53,245, forward strand.
TTCTTAGTAAACTGTGGGGTGAGGTTATTTGCTCAAAGCCATGATGGCAGACGTGGAGAATGTTTGCAATAAATTCTGTAGGGGATGAGATGGAGAGTGAATTAAAGATGAGTGAAAAGGATACAGAGCAGCAGAGAAAATAATGTTAAGGCTGGAGTATCAGTCAGGGTTAGCTGCAAGTAATGGAAACTACTTCATCTATTTTAGGCAGAAAGAGATTTAATACAGGTGGATGCCTACAAATCTTTGGAAGGGCTGAAGTAGCAGACTCTAGGCTGAACTTCCAGGAGTCACTCCTGGAACCACAGCACAGAACCAGCTTGCCAGGGAAACGGTGAGCTCTTCCGCAACCTGGAAGGAGGGGAATGAGGAAGGCACAGGTGGAATGATAAAGTTCATAAACACACCATCTTAGTGGCCCACAACTATTGGCTCTAAAGAAGAATCAGTCCTCTTAGATTCATAGCGATAGTAAATAAATGATCCACCTCTGCCTCTCATTCACAACCAGGACTTGAACTCTAAGAGGGTCTGGGAAATGTAGCTTTCAGTTTCACAGACTGCAGTAGACTAGGAAGGCACACCAGAAGGAAGTTGAAGGGGATGTTGGGTGCCAAGCTATTAAAGATATATACATATAATATATAATGTAATATATTGCATTAATGTATTATAATATATATAATATGTAATATATTACAAACAGCATAAATATATAGCAAATTGAACTTAAAGAGAAACCTAGCCCATTCTCCTTACTCTCTCCAGTGATTTAGCCATCTGTAGGCAAAAGTGGAGAAAATGGGCAGTTTCATATGGGAAAGGTTAGGGAGTAAAGAGATCGAGGTGTCTATAGAAATGGCTGTAGACATGACTGGGCATGTGAGCTAGACTAGTCACTGGGTGCCAGGAGAAACCAATGTGATATGAGGATAGAAATATGCCAGATTCAGAGACAGGGGTAAGGGCAAAGACCAGAGAGCCAGGCTACCCTGAATAGTAACCCACTGCAGGAAGTCACAGGCAAGGCCAAGGCTGAGTGAATTACCAAGAGTGCTGCTCACACCAAAGTTGAATCACACAGGTGGTCACAAGGGGGAACCAGACTGAAAGTAGGAATAGAAAGTGACATATGCTAAGGATCTGATATAGAGTATGTAACTATCAGTAAATTCTTGCACCATGCCACCATTATCTACTGCTGAGGCCATGACAGACATTAGTAATCAATTTCAGCATTTTCTACCTCTGAGTCTAGATGGAGCTTTTCAACTCAGCACACCATGTGGCTAGACCTTCCCAATTGGATTTGACATTTGTCATAAAATGTACTTTCTAAGCAGACTCTATACTAGTACTCAGAGCAGTGGTGATAGTTTGCATGGAGATAAGGAATTTGTACCAGAAAGCGATTGAACACATTTCTTTCTTTAGAGAGAAAGTCTTGCTCAGAAAGAAATTTCAGTTGAACTCAAGCTTAGTGGTGTTGATTCAGAGTATATTCCAAGGTCCTTTACTCATCAAGGGCCAATACGAATTCAGGGACCACACTGCCATAGGCCATGAGTTGTTTGATGGCAAGGAAACTGCTATTATTCATTTCTGTATAACTGGTTCCCAAGGCATATGGACACACTAATGTTTATTAAACAGGAAGAGTTGAAACAGGAGTGTAAGAAGAAAAATCAAGATATAAAGAAGTAGGCAGAGGGTCTTGGATCCTCAACAGCGAGCATGTTGACTTGCTTCAAAGATGGATGGATGGGTGGGTGGATGGGTGGATGGAAGAAAGGACAGGGAGAGCAATAAGCCATGATTAAAGTTATTTGTGGTGAGGCATTTTGTTCTAAAGAACAAGGGAGGAGTAAAAGATGGAAAGGAAGAGTTAGTACTCTAGACGTGTCTCAAATACCAATCTTTTGCCTACCGTCTTCAGGGGTTTTGCCATTCCCATGTGTTAGCCACACTAACGTTTTCTCAGTTCATTATCTACTGCTTAATGTCATTATCCATTCCTAAAGATCAGCTGCACGTAAACTGTGGATTGGGACTCTGTATTTAATTATTTGAAATGGGAATGGTTGTATTATACATCAAGCCAGGACTCTCAACCAATTTCCTGAAATGCAGCTAAAGTCAATAAAAGGCAGATGTATCAGCAGCAAACCACTGTGTTAGGATATGAAACACTTAAAACATTGCTTCCTGTTGACTGCAAGTTGTCAACAGTTGTTTGGTACGAGGTCCTATTTCTCTTCCACTGCATCCTTCTCCAAGATTTTCTTCACTCTCTCAACTTTTGGAGGACTCATTGTAGAACATGACCTTGGCTTTGGCCAAAATGTAGAAGACCCTAAGGAAGTTGGCTCAGGACAAGCACAACAGCAAGGAGTGAGTCACATTGAGTGTGATGTGACCATAACCTCCCTTAGCACCAGCTATGTCTGAGACACACAGTCTTCTATTATTATTTGGAACACTCTTGCTATGCATTATTTTATTTAAAATCTTGTTTTTGGCTTGATGTAACTATAAATGTTTACCATTTACCATGGTCCAGGAAACATCATATTGAGAGATACACTCATTGTATGAAGCTTGGGCATTATCACTAACAGCCTTTGCATTCTACTGGGGAAAGTTTGACAAGAAAGAAAGTCTGCAGAACACACCTGTGTTTTTCTTTAATCACTCACTTCTACTTGTATTTTTAAGAATTGACTTAACATATTTTATGTAAGCAAGCCATCGCCCTTTGCCTTGAGAAGTGATAAGCTTAAAATGATGAGAATGGTTTTAAAAATACTCTTTTCTCAGGTTTTCTAAGTTTTCACTTGAAAAACTTTAAACCTATAGAAAAGGTGAAGGATCATCCCTGTACCTTACTGGTGGCTATTCTTTTGCCACATTGCTTTATGTTTATAGTCACATAAACACACAAACACACACTTTCACATACCATCAAGTTCACAACTTCATTTAAATGCACGGAATTCACATAACATAAAATTAACCATTTTCAAGTGCACAACTGAGTGGCATTTAGTTGTTTCACAATGTGGTGCAATTGTCACCCCTATGTGGTTTCAAAACGTTTTGCTCACCCCAAAGGAGCCTCTATACTCATTCAGTAGTCACTCCCAGCCTCTGGCAACAACCAATCTACTGTGTCTCCACAATAGACTCATACAACATGTAACCTTTTCTGTCTGAATTCCTTCACTTAGCATCATGTTTTAGAGGTTTATCCATGTGGTAGCACTGTTATTGGCTGAATTAAATATATTCTCTCAAAATGCATATGGTGAAATCATAACCCCGACACCTCAGAACATGAACCCCAACACCTCAGAACATGACAGATAGGGTCTTCGGAGAGGTAATTAAGTTGGAATGAGGTCATTAGTGTGGGCTCTAAGCCAGCATGACTTATCTCCTTACATGATGAGGAGGAGATGTGGGCTAACATCAGAAAGATGGCAGCATAGAAAGCCCATCCTTCTTCTTTCCACATGGACATACCAGTTCAACAGCAATGTGTGGATCAATTCCCTGTGTAGAAAACTCCGAGGCCAGCTGAGAGGCCCCTGCACCCCAACGGAGCAGGAGCCCAGCTGTGTCAGAGCAAGCAGATCATTGCGCGGCAGCAGCTCACCATAATCTCTCCCCGACTACAGTGCCACAGAATCAGGGGGGCTGGTCTGTCAGTCAACCTTCTAACATTCAGAGGGGCTGCCTGAGGGGCTGGTTCTGTCCTGCCCGAGTCCTAGTGGAAAGTGCCCAGGTCGGGAGCCACTGAGAACAAAGACTGTGGTTTGGACCTGCACGCACTCACTGGCCGTCGACCTTTCCCCAAGTGGGCACAGACTGAGTGGGGAAAAGACCCAAATTCTGGCTTCTCCCTGAGGAGGGGAAGAAGTGGAGCAACTGTCCAACCTTCCAGCCTTTTGGGTGTTACGCAAAGGACTGACCAACTTCTGCGTGAGAGATTCCTCCCTGGGAATCAACCAGGTGAGGAAAGAAAATGACAACAACACAGCTGCCACTAGTTTCATCTCCGAGGAAACAGCCCAGCCAGGTCACCCAAATAGGAATCCGAAGTACTAAAGGCAAACTCAGGTGCATGGAGCTTCCAATCAACTTTTAAAAAAATTCCCCACCCTCTTCCAATCAACTTTTTACCCAGTTAACCAAACAGTATCTCATACAAGGGATGGAGACCAAAACAGTCATATTAAAAATAAAACTTTGGAGGAAACAGACTTTGAGAGATAAAGAAATTAAGAAGAAACCTTTAGTAGTAGTAGAGATCACCAAACAAAATTCAGGGATATAACTAAAAAGATAGTATTCGTGAAAAAAGAAAAAGATTTTTCCTTTAATTTAGAGAATAAAAAGATCTTAGGATTGTTTGTATTGATAGGAGAAATGAAAAACTAAATAGAAGGGTTGAAATATAAAATTATGAAAACATCACAAAAGAACCAAAAGACAAAAAGAAAAAATAATAGAGAAATAGTAAATCAGAGAATCGATCCAGATGGTCCAATATTAAAACAACAGGCATTTCAGAAGATGGGAATATGGGAGGGAAAAACCCCCATAAAACTTCAAAGGAATAATGCAAGAACATTTTTCAGAATGGAAGTTACGAATTTCAAGATAGAAAAATGCTCAGCAAAATAAACAAAAATATGCTACCCTCTAAGCTTCCAGAGATTAAAACAATAAACAGTTTTCCTGCAAAAATCAAGAATGAGAATTGTCTTGAACTTTTCCAAAGAAACACCAAATTCTAGAAGGGAAAAATCTCTTCAGAATGCCCAGGGAAAATTATGCCAACCTGGAAATCTATAGCTGATCAAATAACCGTTTAGTATACGAAGAGTGTGGAGACGTTTTTAGGCCTGGTGGTTTTCCAAAATCTGCCTCATTGCCCTCTTTCTCAGGAAACATGGGGTGTCAACCTAAAGAGAAGATGTAGATTCTGGGAAACAGGATTTAACCTAAAAGGGAATCCCTGGGATGATGGTGAAGGGGATGTTAGGATGGTAGCTGTCAACTACTTCAGCCTGAAGCACGTCAGACCTTCCAGCAGAAGTTTTGTCAAGAAGATTAAACTGATAGAACACTTTGTGTGTTTCCAAGTTTGAGAGGAGGTTTACATAAAGGGAGAGTTTGGATTTGAAAGAGGAAGGAGGAGGAGGAAGAAGAGGGGAAACGAAGAGAAAGAAAACGGCTCAGCCTCGCACTGACACACCTGCTCAAACTCCCTGGCTGATGAGAGCAGCACTGAACGCAGGTCTGCGGGAGGACGTACACGTGGGACTGGTTCCATTATATCTGGAGATCCCGCCTCACCAAAAACCAGCGAGTGAGTTTCAGCCGAGACAATAGGCCCAAGCATTGCATAATGCATTCTGTTTGCATAAGACAAAGGCAAAGGACAGTTTCCGGCTGGTTCTTTTCCTACCTGGCTCTGAAGCCCACTAGTCAGGGGGGTCAGCAGACCCAGACACAGACATCCATCAGCTCACCCGTGTCACAGTGACTCTCCTCACACCTCCCTGGAATGGGCCACTCTCTGCTTAGCCCACCAGCACCTTCTTCACCCAATCAGTAATGACCTAATCCATAGTCAAGGGGTGGAGGTTCCGGTAGAAAGCAGCACATCCGGTGGAAGGCAGCACAGCAGAGCACCCCTTCTGGCTTCCCATCTCCCCGGCAGAGAAAGTGAACCTCAGCTGGAGTCAGGTGCCCTACATCTAAAAGTTGTCCCGGCAGAGCAGGAGAAAACCATTATGATCAGTTCTTAATCAACCGCAGTAATGGAGGAGGGAACATTGGCAAGGACGACAGAAAAACGCCTGACACTACAAGCCCCACTGAGTTCTGAGTGAAAATAATTTGTGAAGGAGTCTGTTTTAAAGTAAAAGTTTAGCCTGGCTGGTGTTTCTCAGTGGATTGAGTGCAGGCCCACGAACAAAACGTTTGCCGGTTCAATTCCCAGTCAGAGCACAGGCCTGGGTTGCAGGTCAGGTCCCCAGTAGGGGGCATGCGAGAGGCAACCACGTATTGATGTTTCTCTCCCTCTCTTTCTCCTGCCCTTCCCCTCTGTCTAAAAATAAATTAATAAAATCTTTTTTTTTAAAGATTTTTATTTATTTATTTTTAGAGAGAGGAGAAGGGAGGGAGAAAGAGCAATGTATGGTTGCCTCTCACATGGCCCTCACTGGGGACCTGGCCTGCAACCCAGGCATGTGCCCCAACTGGGAATCGAACCGGGACCCTCTGGTTCCCAGCCCACACTCAATCCACTGAGCTACACCAGCCGGGCCAAATTAATAAAATCTTTTAGTAAAATAAAAGTTTATTATTATTCAAGGGTGGTGAGACCAACACCACTGCCATTGAAATGATAACTTGGTTCTCCATTCCCAAGGGTGAGGGGCACATCTTGCCATGGGGGCCCTAGGGTCAGTCAGGAGACAGAAAGGGTGAAGGGGGTTGTAGGAAAAAGCCTTTATTGTGGTTTCCACAGGAAAAACACAGGTGAGGCAGAAAAGAAGGCTTAAGATAGGCTAGTTTGAATGACTGCAGCCTTTTCTGGGGCACAGGGACTGGCCCTGGTTGTCTGGTCCCTGGTCCTGGGGTGACTGGGGCAGTGGTGAATGGCCCTGAGTGAGAGAGGTCCATAAGGGAGGTTGCTGGGCCTGGGGGCTCTGGGTTGCTTGGGGTGCACATGGAAACATTATTCCCAGGCAAGTTGTTTTCTTTTTCTTTTTTAAGATTTTATTTATTTTTAGAGCGAGGGGAAGGGAGGGAGAAAGAGAGGGAGAGAAACAGCAATGTATGGTTGCCTCTCACATGGCCGTCACTGGGGACCTGGCCTGCAACCCAGGCATGTGCCCCAACTGGGAATCGAACCGGGACCCCTTGGTTCCCAGCCTGTGCTCAATCCACTGAGCTACACCAGCCAGGGCAGGCAAGTTGTTTTCTATCTCTTGGAATTAGCTGACTCCTGACTCTAGGATGGTCAGGCTCTCCTCAACCAAGACACCAAGGTATCAAAACATCAAAAACATAGAATAAAAAGAAATAGTTAATACACGATTCCTTTTCTCCAGCTATTTTAGATTTCATTTAGAGATGAGATCACACAGTATTTCTTTTTGTCTGACTTATTTAACTTAGCATGGTGCCCTCGGGGTCCATCCATGTTGTTGTAAAGGGGCAGGTTTCCTTTATCATAGCTGAATAATATTCCATTGTGTACATTCCACCTCATCTTTACCCATTCATCCACTAAGAGACACATATGTTATTGTGTTACTCTATATTTTTGATGTTCTGACTATGTATGTATGTGTGTAGTTTTTGTAAGCCTGAAATATTTTGTAATTTAAAAATCTGAAATAAAAAAATAATTTAGCAATAAAATAATTCAATCCTATAAAAAAAGAGACATAAATATTCCAGATAAGCCCAGTGTCGATCATGCCTACTTCGGCCTTGCCTTGAAAGGCAAAGAAGTACAATGAGCACACGGTATCACAAAGTATAGAATTTGTGTTTTGAAGAAGAGAGATCTTAATGCTTTAAAATTAAGCATGCTAGTCATGATGCTTGGTCAGTTGAACAGCAGTTGCATATTAAGAAAAACTAGTTGAGGCCCAAAGCGAAAGTATCTTCTACAGCACATGTTAGCCTAACTTGTGCTGTCTGGATGATCTGTGTATGCATATAAGAGAGAAAGAAGGAGGGAGATGATAACATATATTGGGGTACAACCATTCTAACTCAATGGTTGACATGCGCACCTCCGTATATATGAGATTTACAGGCAAACCACGGATAGGCCATATGTAAAATTTCTAGAAAGAATAAAGGTTTAGAGTGAGTTTGTTGTCCTGCTGCTGCATTGAAAAAATTGAGTGGATGTCTACAAGGAATCTAACATGTTTTTTTGCATGTAACTCATATTTGTACAGCTGAAAAGTATTTATAAGCTTTGTACTCAATCTATTAGCATTTTTCCTTATTTTTTTTATGGTTGTTGTTTCCTACAAAGGTCATGCTGTTTTGTTCCTAATTCATCTAGGGGAGGGGAAGGAAGGAAGGAGGCTTCAAATTCCTTAGATGCACAGGATTTGACATAGGCTATAGGTCTCTGCTTCCTGGTGGCTTCCCAGCAGATGCCTCAGCCATGACTTCATCGAATTCCAGTTGTTTGTCTGCAGATCTCTTCTTTTGTAAGATTTCCCTCTATTTCTGAAAAGAGGCAGGGAAGTTTGCTTTCTACCAGGCTGCTCTGATTTCCTCCCAGTGCCTCCCAGCACCAGCAGAGCACTCTAGGGGCAGCTCCATGTGTCTCTGAAACAAAATGAAGAAGACTGCAGTGAAAATCAGAATGGAGTTGCTGTGTCTTCGTTCCAACACCCCTGTGAAGGTCTGGTATATGATTGAAGGTCTACTGCATGGTGTGTATAGAGTACTTCTCTAAGGACTTTGGACATTAAAAAATACATACTGGAAAGAAAATAAGTACAATTTAGGTAACAGAAAAATACCCTTACACCTTTTTTATACTGGGATGCAACTTCTTTGATGAGGAGTGTAGAAAAACAGTTGACATTGAATCCATAAGGAATGATTAATCTTTTTTTTTAAATGACCACAAATAGGGAAAGGGAACAGACCACTGTCTGTAGAGAGTCATTCTTGTGAAACCCTTGTGGGACGGGATTGGCCAACCAAAATCCATTACAGAGGCACGGATGTCCTAGGCACCTATAAACATTTGTCAGTGTGGATGGTTAATAGACAAGCCATCTGGTGCCCTCCATCTTCAGAATTCAATAAGGTCTGTATTGTTATTGCTCAAGAGATTTCTGTCGTATAAACTCTTGACACCCGGTATCAAGTAAGGTATCAAGGTCCAAACTAACTTGGAGAGAATTAAAATATGCAGGCGGAGGCAGCATGGGGACCCTCTCCTTTCACAAGCGGACCGTGGAAAACCAGCAAACGCACTCCTCACGCCAACCCTCAGTTCTTGGTTAACTTCTCATTAGCAGTCTGCTCACATCTCATTTCCATTAAGAATATTCCGTTTTCTTTGTCTAAAGTGTTGAGTGGTTATGAATAGTAAGGATAGACTATCTGTAATTATTTTTTAATTATTAATGGTTTTGTTAGATCCTTTCACTTTTACATTACATTTCTGTTAATGTAAGTTAAATCAAAATGTACTTCAGTTGCCAAGCTGTTCCCCAATGTATTTTTCATTCTTTCATAACATTACTTCAGATTTCTATAAGGTGTCTAGGAAAAAGCTTGTCTTTCTGGAGTCACCCTGACCATGCCAATAGATTCAGGGACTATTGTATTCTGCACATTCACTGGCCACACCAGTACACTAGTCCTCGCCAAATTTCTAATCTCCCAGAAGTCCCCAACATCAGAGTCACAATGTGTATACAAGTTATTTGGTCTAAACCAGCAGCTCTAAACTGAATGCAGAGCATCTGTTTTATTTAGTGGTGCCAGATGAAGGTTTCTTGGTACTTTATAGATATGAAGATTCTTAATCAATTAGAAACCAAAGGAGGGGGCAATGAGTGAGTTCCAAAGGAACAGATATCGAAGGGAGAAACTAGTGTCCAGGGTTTGTGGTCCAGCTAAATACCTTGAAGAATAGTGTAGGCAGAGCAAATATTCTAGTACTGTGTCTTAGGACGGTAATGCCACTTGGGGGCAGAAAGAACTTCCCTGGAGAGAAATGGGGAAAGTCCACCTTTTAATCAATTTTCCATCAGCAGCAGAATGGCGATTTTTGATGGCGCACCATTCCCTCAGAGAAACGGTCCTGGCTTGCCTTTGCTAAGGGGCTTGGTGTCAGGTCTAGTACTAAGCAACTAATACCCATTCAAATAATTCAAATAATAATAGCCCGAGTGAGCTACAGGAAGATAGAGCCAGTGAGATTTTTAATTTTTTACCTGCACACAACACTCGGCCCCAGGGATTTTTGTACCGTTACCGTTGGAGACCTTTGGAAAGAAATGTCACTACGTCGTCGGTGAGCACTGGGAGGAGCGGGAGCCTAGCGCGGGGCAAAACTCCCGGCCGAGGCGGGGCGCGGCGACTCCCAACGAGTCCAGGCAGGGAGCCAGATCTTAGCCAAAAGTACAGAGTTAACAAACACTGCACTGAGCACAAACGCTACTAAAAAGGACTGGATGCATTATGCAGAGGGATTTCTGGATTTCTTTCAAGTAATTAAGTTTCGATTTCTTGCATTTATTTTAGTTCCAGGAAGCGCGAGGCGCCATGGATTGCAAGGTCTTCATTGATTGTTCCAATGCCTTAAGTTTGATGTCGTGACTGGACTTAACTTTGGGAAGAGGTAAACACACTGACCGGGAAAATTTACTGCCACGAAAAACCGCAGTTTCGTCGGGGCAGGTAAACGCAGGGGTAGCTGCTTGTGGATGGAGCAGTGAGGTCTGTCCCCGCCCCCCAGAGCGGCGCACGGGGCGCTGGTGGGGAGCAGGTGTGCCTCCGAATGAGTGTGCGTGAGTGTTAGCACGTGTGTGCCTGCGTGCGTGGGTATGTGAGCGTGTCTGCGAGTGTGCCCAGTGCGTCAGTGTGTGAATCTGCTCCCCGCTTCCCCCCGCCCCAGCCCCGCGCTCTGGGGCTGGCGGAGTTGGGTACCCAGGACGGAGTCCTTCCCTGCGGCAGATTTTAATTCCTTGGCGCCTGCTGTGCTTGCTCCCAGGGTTGGTCGACTCCAGTGGGTCCAATCAGCTGTGCCCCGCGTGCGGGCTCCTCGCCACACGCAGCTACAGCGAAGCCACCAGGGGGAATCGTGAAGGCGTCTAGGAGCCCCGCGGGCATCCAGCGGGCCTGGGATGGCTGCGCCCCGCGTCCCCCTCCTCCCAGTCTGCTTTATTTGAAATTGAACTCTGCTCCTTTCCCTCCATCTGCGAAAGAGGGAACCGTTGCTTTCCTTTCTACCGTGACTCCGCTGCCTGGCCACTTTCCTCAGTCCAAAATTACCCAGAGAGAGCCACGTGGATCATTCAGCGATTACAGGACCCTGGCCCTGGCGCAAGTCTGCCCCTGTCCTCAAAGCGTGCCCTCCAGAGCGGCAACAGCCTCTTCTTTTGTTCCCCTCGGTTCGCCCCGCCAGGCCTTGGTAGGAGGGATGGAGACAGCGAGCTCGTATTTCGATCTAGAAGGGCCTGGGAACTGCCGGATGCCGAGGTTTCCGGAGACGCTGGCTGGCTGCTTGCACTGGGAGGTTGAGAGGGAGAGTTAGCCAGGAAGGCACCGAGAGGAGGCTATGCCATCGGGCACAGACGGTGCTTGGCATCTTTGGGCGAAGGGGAGAGAGTTGGGGCTCAGAGAGAGCCAGTGGAGAGGGAAACTTAGCGACAAACACAGAAGCATTGGCGGACGGCTTGGAAGAGGAAAGACGTTTGAGCACAATGCACACCCGTCACTCCTGGACCGCAGCCCTTATCACAGGCCGTGAGAAACCCAGGAGACCTCTCCTTCTCTGCGCTTCGCTCTGTGGCCAGCTCCGAGCGTTCCCAGAAGTCTCAATTTGGGGGATAATTCCCTCCTTTTTCTCCCCTCCCCTGGAACAGGCGAGGCCATGGAGGAGTTTAATCATCTCCTACACTTCAGCCCCAAGCTACAAGTCCAGAGAGAGCTCAGGGGGTCTGATTCTATTAAGAATCCTCGAGGAGATGAGCTGGGGAGGAGACTGTTGCGGTGGGGATCTACCCTTTCCCTCTATCCTCCCCCAAGCCCTGTCTACCAGAGATCGAAATGGTGCATGAATAGGGTCATATCTGTCCTTTAAGAAATCTTCCTTGCAGTCCAACTCAATTGCGTTTGAAATACAAAGAAATCACACTGCCCTTACAGGATTAAAATTTAATAAAACACATTAGGTCCAGTAAAATATGAATGCACTGCTTAAAATTTTAATAGTAAATTAGGACCCAGACACGGGGCAGGAGACAAGACAATGATCTCTCCCTTCAGGATGGCTGCGGGCCACCGGATTTCAGGGTGAGGGGCATCTACGGCAGGGGTCCTGCTGCCGTGGGTTTGGGTGGAAACTCCAGTGGTTCCTCACCTGCCTGGAGGGAAGCTGGTCACAGCTGTCCAAATCTGGCAGCAGAGGGGACAGAAGCTATTGTCAAACAAAGAGGCTTGGCAAAGAAGAAAGGCGCCCCTCCGTGTGGCTACACAGTTGATCCATTTTTAATTTCTCTGCTTTTAAAAGTCATTTCTTTGTTTTCTGAAGAATAGGTAGGTCCGTAGGTGTGCAGAGACGTCAACTCGGACAGGTGCTTGGGCATAAAAATGTATGTTGAGGTCATATGAAGCTGATTTTGGATATTGGGCCATTTCCTTCCACCCCTTGGGTTTATTCTCAACTTTCCAATTCTTTTGATGGCCTCCACTATGGTGGGGGTGGGGGGGTGGAGTCTTTCTTCCTCCATGAGCAGTGTCCACACTTGCTGGAGCACTTTGCAGCAATGCCTGTGGGCAAATCTGAAATGGGTTTTATTGATATCACCGCAAAGATGTTCTTATTCTGGACAATCCTGAAAGGAACTATTGCAAGATTGCAAGCCGTGGTGATGAAGAATAGAATTTTCCCACTAAGGCAACACAATTACTGCTGTTCATTTTTCACTTTAACTGAGAAAAGGGGATATCTAACTCTGAGACTTTTAAATATATATATATGTTTTCTAGGGAAAAGGAATAAACTCTTGGACTTCTGTATAACTAAATATTAATTTCATCTCAATGTGATCATTACCATGAAGGGTTTCTTTTTTCCTGCCTGGAATTAGAGATATCACTGAGAAATATCTGCAAGATTTTAAAAAGTTTTAATGAAATTAATTTAAGGCTGTATAGATTTTAGCCATCAGGAAAATATTCTCTTGGAAGTTGTCCTGCTTAAAATAGTTTCAGTCAATAAACTCCACATCAAACAAAGTTTTTTTTTCCAGTTATTTTAGCAATGCCCTCTTTATTTCATGAATTTATTATACAACCTTATTTACCATATGAAGTGGTGACAAGTGTTTAGCATTTTGGAGATCAGTTGTCAGTTGCTATTAAAATCAAGATTAATTCATATTAACGATATGCATTTCTCAATACTCCCAGGTGACAACATACATTAAAACAACTATTGCAAGTAATTAAGCTCAATAAAGGAGGAGGGGACAGGGAGAGGTTCAAAACACCCCCAAATATTTGATTTTGCCATCCAAGTTCAGCAGACTGTTGCCACAATAATGCTCGGGAAACTCCTCAGGGTTGCTTTTCACTTTACATCTAATTAGGCACCTAATGAAAGAGAAGAATTTTTTCCCCATGTGGTTTTTCTCCTTGATAATCTTTTTTAAGGTCTTTTTTTGTTTAATCCTTTCACCTTTTTCACCCAGTCCCCAACCTCTGCCCCACTAACAGCTGTGAGTCTGTTTTCTGTATCTATGAGTCTTTTTCTATTTTGTTTCTAAGTTAATTTTGTTCATTAGATTCCATCCATATGTGAAGTCATATGGTACTTATCTTTCTTTGATAAGCTCATTTCACTTAGTGTAATATTCTCCAGATCCATGCATGCTGTCCCAAAAGTTAAGAGTTCTTCTTTTTTATGGCCAAGTAGTATTCCATTGTGTAAATGTACCACAGCTCTTTTATCCACTCATCTACTGGTGGGCACTTGGGCTGCTTCCAACCTTGTCTGTTGTAAATAGCACTGCAATAAACTTGGGGGTGCATATATTCTTTCAAACCAGTGTTTCGGGTTTCTTCAGATATATTCCCAGATGTGGCATCCCTGGGTCATAAGGCAGTACCATATTTAATTTTTGAGGAAACTCCATACTGCTTTCCACAATGGCTACCCAAATCTGCAGTCCCACCAACAATGCATGAGGGTTCCCTTTTCTCCACGCTCTCTCCGACACTTGTTTGTTCATGTATTGATGATACTGATTCTGACAGATGTGAGGCGATATCTCATTGTGACTTTAATTTACATTTCTCTGATGATTTAATGATGTTGTGCATCTCTTCATATGCCTATTGGCCATATCTGTATCTTCTTTGGAGAAGTGCCATTTTTTAAAATTGGATTTTTTTTTGGTGTTGAGTCTCCTTAATATTCTTATAATTTATTTAAACACATAAACAAACTCTTTAGGAGTGTGATGCCCAGAGTTTCTGCTGTGGTTCACTTAGTATTATAATATCTGGGGAATTTAGGTTGATGTAGATATTTGTCTCCCAGTGGCTGTCATCCTGCCACCTCATCACCCTAGTGGCCCTTACACGGAACTGATAGAAAAAACATTCCCCAAATCTTCTAATGGATTTTATTAGGTTTTAGAGATGCTCAACAGTTTATACTAATTAGACTATCCAAAGCCTTTTGAAGATTAAGCAAATTGGACAACCCTTGTTAATTAGAACATAATTTGAAGTTTGAAATTATATCACTGATGAAGTAGTCTAATTAGTATGATGACATGTTAATGGACCAGTGAGACACAGCAACAGTGCGGTTGGGTGTGAACCTCTCCAGGGCTTGCACGAAAATCCTTTCTCCTATGCTGGCATTAATAAAAGATTTCTATAGACTTCAGCCTTTCCACGATGACATACAATTTATAGTACACACAATGCATTAGCCCATAGTGCTGCTCAATTTTTTCACTATTATGAAAACTAATAAATTCGTCAAGCTGAATTAAGCATACAAATCAGATGAGGCATAGCAGATTACACAGTGAAGCGCAGTGTCTCCCGAGCCTAAATGAAATTTCAATCTAATAATTCCTTCCTGGCCCAGTCATAATTTGTTTAGAGATGTTGCTCTACTTCTTTCAAAGCGCTATTCGCACTATAATTAAATGATACTCAAGCTTTTAACTTTGATTTATTTCATTTCTTGAAGCTGGAGACAGTGAGAGCTGTACAATGTCATTTTTTTATTTCCTTGAAAATTACCCTGGCTGTTGTTGATGCAGAAATTAAACACCTAAGCATTTACTTGAACCGTCCGACCCAAGCCACATTTATTCATGTCAACACCCTCTCTCCATGCCCGTGCCCAGGCTTCTCCGCTCAGCTCGGGAACGCTACTGGCAGGAGCCCCCTTCGGCTACTATTTACTTGCTCCTCCACAGAAAGGAGGAGAAAGGCAAACCCCGGAGGAGCGCAGGAAAGCGCACGGGCGTTAAGGACCATGGACAGAGCTCGTCGCACGCAGTTTGCTGCGGTCCTCCCAGTGCTCTGGCATCTTCGCAAGGACTACGCTCCCAACTTGAACCTGCCGTCTGTCCCCGCTGAGGTCAGGGGTGAACCGACGACCCCTTCTTGCTGCCGCCTTTGGGCTTCCGGGTGCTGACCACTCGAGGGCCCTCCTTCGCCATGCTCCTTCCCACTTTGTTTTGTCCCAGCGCGCGCCAGCGCCTCTCAGGCCTGCCGCCTGCTCTCGCACCTGCTCGCCTTCCCCAGGCACCGTGTGTGTGCACCTGCTCCCAGCTCCCCCCGTCGGTGTGGGGCCACTCTCGGGCTCCAGCGCATGGGTCTCCCCTCGCCTGCACCCCGTTCGTTCCGCACTCTGGAAAGGTGACGGCAGCCCTCATCAGTGAGGGAAGTAGATGACACCGGAGCAGGGAGGAGAGGAAGGCTGTGTGTGTGTGTAGGAGAGGTTATCTCCTTCTTTTACAACTGGAACTGTGTGTGTCCACTTCTAGGAAAAGTGGTCCCCACTGGGACAAAAGTGCGAGCAAAGTGTTGGCTAAAAATAGGCTATCTCTGCACCGAGTGGCTGTGGGAACGAAGACGAGTGGGACTTGTGCCAACCCCAGGGCGTGTGTGTTTGGGGCGCGGCGGGGGGGGGGGGGTGTTCAGTAGCACATGCGCTCTGTGATCTCTGGCCCTGCCTCTCCTTCTGTCGGTTGCCCCTTCCTCCTTTGATTGTAGCTAATGAAGAATAATAAATCCAGTAGCGGGGTTTGTCCGTGGATCTGTCCAAGACCCAACTCACACCGAACTGGATACAGGGAGGAGAAGGAGAGAGATGCTGGTGAAGAGAAAAGAGGGTGGAGAGGAGTGTGTGTCTGGTGGTGCCGAGGGAGTACAAGGGGACAGGGGGCGGTGGGGGGGGGGGAGTCGCATGCGCACAGGCGACCCGGGCCGGCTTCGCGGCTGTCCAATCCGCTGAGAGCTTCGAGAAACCGAGCGAGAGAAAGCCCTGCAGCCCTGTCGACCCCATGTCTCTTCGGCACCAGGCACCCGCCGGGCCGAGGGGACGCAGAGCAGATCACCAGCCGCTGTGCGCACCCGACCGCAGCGCAGGGCAGCTCGGAAAAACCTGGTCGGCGTCAGCGTCCGCGTCCACTGCTGTGGCGGGGTGCCTGGGATCGGGGTCACCTGGGATCGGGGTGCCTGAGCTGCGGGGTGGGGCGGGACGAGTGGGGGCGGAGGCCTGGAACTCAGCGGTAAATGGGGGGCGGGGGAGGCCGCCAGGTAAGAGGCGTTCCTAGTTGTCTAGGGAAAACCTCACCGGAGGTTGCCTTGGCCCGCAACTTTATTTAGGAGTTTCTTTTCCCACCGAGGCGGGGACAGGGCGAAGAGAGCTGGAGGGGTTGGAGGCTGGCTCCTAAGTAGGAACTGCCCCGCAAGTGGAGTGTAGACCTGGCCAGTGGGGTGGGGTGGAGTGGGAGCACTAAGGTAAGTGAGGGCTTCGGGGAGCCGGGAAGGGGCGTTGGCATCTGAGCATAGGCGGGGGCAGGAAGGGGAGGCGGAGGGCGCAGCGGGGGGCGGGGGGGGCGAGAGGCGCGTATCTGGAGAGCCGAGGGGGCGTGAGACAGGAGGGAGAAAAGAAGGAGAAGGGGCGACGCTAGAATCCGAGCTGGAGAGACCGACGCTTCCTGGCAGGGGAGGGCGGAGGCGCGCGAGAGGGAGGGAGGGAAGGCGGGCGGGCGGGGGTGCGGGGGCAGGCGCGGGGAGAGGGGAGTATAACTCGGCGGCCGCGAGGCGCGGGGCAGTTTCGGGCGCCCAGGTCTACAGCCAGCGCCAAGCGGAGCCCAGCATCCTCTCAGACTGACGCCGCAGCCCGCGGAGGAACGCGTAGTCGGTGCAAGGCGCGCGGAGCTCAGAGCCGGAGCGGTTGAGCACAACTTTTCACAGCCCTTCCCGGCTGCCGCTCTCGTCCAGCACTTCTCCGGAGGGTCCCGGCAGCCGAGGTCAGTGCGTGCGCTTTCGGACAAGCGCCCAGGAGTGTTGGGAAGATGATGATGATGTCTCTGAACAGCAAGCAGGCGTTCAGCATGCCGCACGGCGGTAGCCTGCACGTGGAGCCCAAGTACTCGGCCCTGCACAGCGCCTCGCCAGGCTCCTCCGCTCCGGCAGCACCCCCGGCCAGCTCTCCGAGCAGCTCCAGCAACGCTGGCGGCGGCGGCAGCGGCGGTGGGGGCGGTGGAGGCCGGAGCAGCAGCTCCAGTAGCAGCGGTAGCAGCGGCGGCAGCGGCGGGGGCTCCGAGGCGATGCGAAGAGCGTGTCTTCCAACCCCACCGGTGCGTATTTCTGCATAATCACCGCTTAAAGGCACATTTTGACAGCCCCCTTTATCTGCTTGATGTTTTTTTCATGTCTGCACAGCAAATCACCCCACACCTCCAACCAATTTCCCCCCCTCTCTCTTATGTATTCAGCGGGTCTTTCCTTTCATATTAATTTTATGACCTGGGATGTTGCCTGCGCGCGTGTTGTGTTGTTTGCAGGCTCACTTTCCTCCTCCTCGTGTGCTCTCGGCTTCTCGGGGTGGTTCCTCCGCACCTGTTATTTTCAGGATTATTATTAGTACTATTAATTATTATTATTTTAACGTTCTGGGAATGTGGTAGGCGCGGCAGCGGTGTGGAGCGAAGGGCCAGGGCTTCCGGAGAGCGCGCGCACAATTCCCTGCTGGGCGTAATGTGTGCCTTTTACTTGCAATTGCAGAGCAATATATTCGGCGGGCTGGACGAGAGTCTGCTGGCCCGCGCCGAGGCTCTGGCGGCCGTGGACATCGTCTCCCAGAGCAAGAGCCATCACCACCACCCGCCCCACCACAGCCCCTTCAAGCCGGACGCCACCTACCACACGATGAACACCATCCCGTGCACGTCGGCTGCCTCCTCGTCGTCGGTGCCCATCTCGCACCCGTCGGCGCTTGCGGGCACGCACCACCACCACCACCACCACCACCACCACCACCAGCCGCACCAGGCGCTCGAGGGGGAGCTGCTGGAGCACCTGAGTCCCGGGCTGGCCCTGGGCGCCATGGCGGGCCCCGACGGCGCCGTGGTATCCACACCAGCTCACGCGCCGCACATGGCTACCATGAACCCCATGCACCAGGCCGCGCTCAGCATGGCCCACGCGCACGGGCTGCCCTCGCACATGGGCTGCATGAGCGACGTGGACGCCGACCCCCGGGACCTGGAGGCATTCGCCGAGCGCTTCAAGCAGCGGCGCATCAAGCTGGGAGTGACCCAGGCCGATGTGGGCTCCGCGCTGGCCAACCTCAAGATCCCTGGCGTGGGCTCGCTTAGCCAGAGCACCATCTGCAGGTTCGAGTCCCTTACGTTGTCGCACAACAATATGATCGCGCTCAAACCTATCCTGCAAGCCTGGCTCGAGGAGGCGGAGAAGTCTCACCGCGAGAAGCTCACCAAGCCTGAGCTCTTCAACGGCGCGGAAAAGAAGCGCAAGCGCACGTCCATCGCCGCGCCGGAAAAGCGCTCTCTGGAAGCTTACTTCGCCATCCAGCCTCGGCCCTCCTCGGAGAAGATTGCGGCCATCGCCGAGAAGCTGGACCTTAAGAAAAACGTGGTGCGCGTCTGGTTCTGCAACCAAAGGCAGAAACAGAAAAGAATGAAATATTCCGCGGGCATTTAGGAGACCTTCGGCCTCACCAGGGACAACCCCCTCCTCATCCCCTCTCCGCCCCTCTCTTTTTCCTGCCTCTTTTCTTTCCTCTTTTGGCGACCAGAAATAATTCCAGCAAATGTGAATTCAGAGAAAGCGGGGATTGAAAAGCGGAAGAGCGAGGAAATGAGCCCCAAGCCCAATGAGAACGTGAAACGACTTCTCCAAGGAAAAAAGAAAAGAAAAGAAGGGATTTGTCAAGTTGTAGCAAAGTTGTCCCTATTAACTCCACCCCACCCCGGAAAAGGCACCTCTGCTTCTTCAGAGGGAGTCTGGAGCTGGCCGTTAGCAGGAAGGCAGACGAGACGGCCTTTTGAAAGGCCCCCAGAACGATCAAGTAAGATTTGTTTTTATTCCTAAAGACATCACCCTTGTTCAAGCTTAAAAGTACACTTTGCAGCTATTTTTCAGAAATAGAAATTGATTCAGGACTGAAACTTTAAACTAGAGTTGATGCTTAATGTGATAGAGACATCTCTAAAGTATTTTGAATTTTAAAAGAAGATGGCAGATTTTCTGCATTTACACTGTATATTATATATATATTTTTATTGTGGTTCTTACCCCCTTCTTCCTTCTCTGAAGTGTTAATGCTTAAGAAAGGAGTTTCGCCTGCTGTGTTCACTGATCTTAAAAGCTATTATTAGATTATTGCCGAACAACCCTCTGTAAATTATTAATTTATCTCTCTAGCAACTTAATTTGTGCACATTCTAATTAATTAAACTTCTTTAGTGATTAAAAACGGGGGAAATGTATGACTAGTGAAGTTAAAAATGTTATGTTTGATGAGTTTACTGAATTTTTACAGCTTTCCCCTTACCCTTTCTTTTGGCCCATTTGTATATTCTCACTTTGAATGAAGACTTTTTTCTTTGTTTTTTACTGGTAGTGTTGGATTTGTGAGTCGACCCTCAGTAATGGATGTCTTAATCGTGTAGACCTGATTCACTGTCCAAAGTATTGTTTACTTTGTTACATATTTAATGGGGATTCCCACATTGTCCCTGATGCACACCCGCTCTCACCCTTTTACACACACACACACACACACACACCTCTAATGGAAGAGACGTGAAGCAGTTGGAAGCATGACTATAATGCATCATTTTCTGGCTTTAGATGCATTTGCCACTTGGTGTTTGTTCTTCCAGATTCTGAGATTTCACCAAGGTATTTCAATCTTCTAGTTTTCAATTGCTTTGTTGACTACATTTTAACATTTACAGGATTCCTTCGGTTTTTCCTTTTAGAGGTTTGTTTGTAGAAAAACAAATTTGAACTATAAGAAAGACAGTGCACTGCTTGTAAATTCACATTGTTTGGTAGAATTCCTTTGGAACAGAAAATTTAGGTACACAGCGACTTGTACCTTATCTATTGTAAATATTTCATTCAAAATGATGCACATATAGATATATTCTTACAAATTTTGCTGTATTGCTGTTCCATTTGAGGCTCTCCAAAGTCTTGAGTTCTGTATATGACCTGGTTTCTTGTTTTTGTTAATAGATGGTTTATTTACTATGGTAATGTATTATTTTTGGTGTTGTTTGATTGTCTTTCATTGAAGAGATGATTTTAATGTTTTATTGGCAAAGTATGCTGCTTTTTCATTAAAATATGCTATTAAAATCAAATAGCTTTTGAATGTGATGCTGTTTTAAATCATTTACATTGGAATCTTTTGATGGTTTTTTAACAGCAGAAACACATTTTGATGGTTTATTATGGAGGGTTTTTTAAAAATCAAATTCTGACTTGGATTTAGTAGCAGGTGTTTAAGAAAATAGAAAAGAACTGTGTTTTTAATGTCTTTCTGGTAGCCAGGGCTCATCTCACAGGATGCTTTGCTCTTTCTGCTCAGCTGAGATCATGATATTTGACTCTAAATACCTCCCTTGGAGTCCTTTCCCTGGGTCTGCAGTCATGCTGCAGAGGGAATCTTTGTGCTCAGAGGTGTTGCGTGGGTAAAAGGAAGTAAGAAACTCAGGTCAGTTTTCAGGAGCACTGGGAGACTGGGTGTGGCAAGAGTCAAGACCTAGCTGGGGGAGCAGGACCCCCTGATTGAGGCCTAGGGACTGGCCCACAGTAATTCTCAGGTTAGTTATCACACATGGGAAGCAGTGCCCCAAAGCCAGAGCAGGAAGTAAGTCCCTATCTATCTATCTATCTATCTATCTATCTATCTATCTATCTCTCCCATCTTTCTATCTATTGCTTCACCCTCACCTTTAAGGAAACCCACATTCTGCAGTAATAGGCAGAATGGGTAGGGTGGAGTTGAGGAAGAAATCCTGGGTGGTTAGAAGGAGCAAATCATTGACCCCTTTCTATGATTCACACAGATAGCAGAGTTGCTGGAAGTCCGTGTAATGGTGGTCTGGCACAAACAAATTTTCTCCATTTGATACACAGACTTTTTTTTTTCATCCTAGTTTAAAGACACCTTCTTCCCCATTTTAATAATTTTTAGAATTCCTACAATTGAGCAATATATTAGGGTTTCAGGTTGTTGGGGTTTTTTCCCCAGAAAAGCTCTGGTTTAGATATTTGCATCATTAGTGATGAGAAAATCATATTAATCTATAGGCCTAACAAGAGGAAGGAACCAGATCATCCTCCAGGGGTAATTCTGCTAACCTGAGCTCTGGCCCTTTTAATGTGGAACTGTCTGGTGCTGTTTCTTATTTGGAGGATGAGATTAGGAAATATCCTATGAGTCAATGAAAATTGTTATAGTGATTGAAGTTGAGGTTAAATGTTGTTGGAAAATTGACTGTGATTTTCAAATGTAACAGGAAGAGTTGTAAAACTTGGATGGATAGTGGGTAGAATATTTCTCTTCCTATAAGTGAAATAAGAAGACACTTGAAGAAACAGAACCCACATGTCTATTTGAAAATAATGAGATACATTGCATAGATGCCTAAGGTAACTGAAAGTTGTAGGGATTAAAAAGAAACAATTGTGAATTCAGATATAGTGACATTGATGATTTAATTTTATTCCTTTATTTTGGAGGTTGAAAGTCTTTGTTTCCATTTTCTCCCCTATTCTTAGAGTCAGTTTTCCTGAAAGTCTTTTTCCAACAGTCAGCGTCCAATTTCACTATGCTGAGTACTGATTTCAGCACCACGGAGAGTAGCCACAGGACTCTGCATTCCTCCCACACGTTTGACCACGCAGTTGTAGCCACCTGGAGAACTTCCTGCTTGCTGACTTTTTCCAGAGTGGGGAAAATGGATTAAGTGAATTGAATATGTAGCAAATCAGGTTTGCTGGTCTAGGAGAAAAATTATCTTCAATGAGTAACACCTCCTCTTTCTGAATGTCTAGGATATATGCGTTAAGAGAGAGGGGAGTCAGTTGGGGAGACAAGTGTGCTTGCTTTCTTTCTACAAATGTGACGTCTTCAAATAAAGAGAGAAATCCCATGGAAGTAGTGTAAATTGAGAAATATAGTGAATAGAAATAAATAGGTGTCCTCTTCAGTGCATTTTGAAGTACATAATAGCTTGCCTGTATGTATACGTGCCCAAGATTTTCCAAGGAAAGTAATGTAATAGCAACTATCCATGTACTAAACAGTTGAGAGTGAAGGCCTGTGTTTTCTCCTTCATTCACCAAGTGTTCTTTGTCCCCCATGTTCCTGGATTTTTAAAACTGTATCATATTTTATGTTCATCTTCTCCATGTTATTATAAGGGCAAAAAAATCCCCTTTCTTGCCTACAAGATAGGAATTATATCCACCACTTAAACCTGCTTAAATGTGTTTGTTTTATGGGTAAAGCAGAATTTTATTAAAAAAAAGATATTCTGAAAGTTTTTATTAATGGGAGTTGCAGGGACATACCAAAACAAACCAAAGAGATTTGGAGAGAAGAGGATTGATCTTAAAGAAATTAGAGGTAAGAGTAGAATGAATCACATACAAATTGTTGAGAAATACCCATTTGGTATTGACTTGCAACATACTCAAATGGATAAGTAGCGAACTGAGGCTGAAGACCTTTGTCAAATCAATCATGATGAGGATCTGGCATTCATGACTCATTTTCTGATTTTATTTCCTCGAGGTCCACAATTACTGTTTTATTGGAAAGAGATATTTTATATATTAACTTAGCAACATACCCAGTCATCTTCAATTTGACAATTCAGAACTATGAAATTTACTTTTTAAACTTCTCTAAAGGCAAATGATCCAGTCTCTGTGTTCAATGTGATTACCTAAATCTAAACCAGAATGGAATAATAAATGACTGACAGCAAATATTGTGTAAGTCCTGGTTAATATCTAAGTACTCTCTACACCAGTTGGATTATAATATGATCTAGAAAATGTAGTTTTCTAGACACTAAGTCAGTTGGTAAATTCTTTGATCAGATTTAGTTTCATTGACACATAGTTTGGGAAATATGGAAATATGCAAAAGCAAATGAAATAAGATTTACATTCAGAGTAATACTCTCCTGTTTTTCTATAAAATATATTTGAAAATAAATAACAAAACATAACTAAGTCTTTTCACTTTCAAGGCCAAAATGAGAATTCTCTTTGCCAAAGGAATTAGAATTTGGGGGATAAAATGCTTTATTTCAAATGTAAAATGAATCAATTACTTTTGATGTATCTATTGGGGAGGCTCTTGAGATGGTGAAAAGAGCATTAAAATTTTTACTTGATTTTAATAAGCATGTTATTTACAAGAAAAGAAGCTCGCAATTTTCTAGGAAAGCCATGCTAGTAAGTTCAGATATTAATCTTTTCAACTGTTTAGTGAAAACAATTTCTATCTCTAAGTAAAGGGTCCACATTAGCACTCAAAACTGCACTTAACATTTCAGTTGGCCCTGGAGGGAGGGGCTACAACAGAAGGGGAAGAAAAAGTTGGATTGGTATCCTGATAGGACAAACAGAAGACAAAAGTTTCTGATGATTATGATGATAGAAATGTTCCTGAGGTCTACATTTGTCAGGAGACAGATTTATGGCAATGAGGAAAAAAATCACTAAATTTTTCCTGCTTTGCCCCTTTAAGGGAACCATTCCCAGTACTGAAAGGCTATTATGAGAGAATTAATAAATTACACAGCAAATTATTAAATCCAGATAATTACAAGGAATAAGTAAGTAATCATTAGTTATCTCAGCTAATTACTGTGGGTCAGAGCCAGCCGGAATGTGAAATCCTCCTCGGGAATTGAAATTAACTTTGCACAGTGAGTCTCTCTGCTTGACATCCCCAGTCTGGAGGCACATGGCAGCTCCCTCGTGAGCCAGTCTTTCTATTTAACTTGGAGAGAATAGAAATAAAATTAAGTGGCGATGTGATAATAGGAAGCTGCTCAGAAAGCAAACTGTGGGTTTTATTCTGTACGTTCAATGCCTGGAGATGAAAAGCTTTATTTACACCAGTTTCAAAAAAATGTAAAGCACCCTTGTTGAGCCAGGCTCCCTGAACACACACACACACACACACACACACACACACACACACACATCTATAGTCCATAGTTCTTTGGTGTGACAGTCAGATTAGCAGCACATGAAGGCTCAAAAAGAGCAAATGTTTTTTTTGGGGGGGGGTTGGGGGGTGGCAGTGAGAAAGAAAGAAGTAAAATGAAAATATTACTCTGCTTTCATCCCCCACAGTGGAAAGGTCCTCGAAAAGTTGCAGCCTGGTCTAATGATCTGTTTGTTTTGTTTGGGTGACAATGTGCTCTCATTTTGCCCCAGCAAGAGCCAACTCAGTGCAAATGTTGTCTCTCGTTGATCTCTCGCCAGATGCTTCAAGAACTGATGTCACCTTTTCCTTTCTTTCCATATAGCTTTACTTTGTGAAGACAGTCTCCAGTAGAACCTTGTCTCCCTCGTGCCCACCAACCTCCCCCCACCCCCAGGCCTTCTCAAAGGGCAGAGAAGACAGCCCAGCCGGGTGCCCATTGCAAAGTAGAAAATGCATCTGTGTGATAAAGTGATTATGTGTATCACAGGGCTGGGAAAAACTGGACATAGGAAGAAAACTGTTAATATATTAAAATGAGGGGGGATCTAAAAGCTTTTTTTTTTTTATCAATTGCAATTAGATGGACAGTCTTTCCACTCATTCCCTGCTCTAGTCTGGGATGATAATAAAAATTTAATGAAGCCTGGGATGAGCAGAGCGCGCTGTCTAGGGACCATGGAATAGAATATTTTAACTGTACATTTATACCAACTGTCTGGCTTCAAAGACGTGACTGCTTTTAATCTCGAATTAGAAAACCACAGACTTGAAATTAAATATTAGATACCCTCCGATCCCCGATCCCCTTCCTTTCTGAAATACTGTCGTGACTCTGTTTTCCTCCACTGGCCCATAACACACATCTCGTAGGTCTCCAATTACATTTCTGTGAATAATAGATGGCTTTGATAGGGTGCAATATTCTGGTGCTTTTTTAAAAAAATAGAGTTAATGCAATATTAATTGGCCGTGGACGTTATAAGAATGCACAGCCCCCTTTCCAGGAACAAATCAATGAGGTAGGGATGCTAGAGAGTGCGAAGGCGAAGCTTTTCCCCAGCCCAGGTCACTTCTTTGTGCAGAGAGCCTTCTCAGCGCTTTGGGTAAGTGAGGGGCGCGGTGATTTCCGCGGCTCTGGCTGCGCTGGGTGGGCAGCCAGGAGAGGGAACCACGGATGAGGGCGGAGGTACAGAAAGGGAACAGTAGGAGACGCGGGGCGCGGGGACAGTATCACTGAGAGGCTTTCCTCGATTTTCAAGGCTGATGGCGCCACCAGATTCTTGCGCCCACCTTCTGGCTTAACACCACTTTGCACTCTCCGGCTTTGGGTCGCCTGCCAGCCCCAACTCTCCTCTCCTCCAGATCGGGGTGCAAGCTGGTGAGAGGCTAGTGGGGAGGAGGAGGGTTGGAGTCCATAGGGTTGGGGGTGGGAGCAGAGCCGCGCACTCGCGCTGGCCCCGCGTGGCCCCTGGAGCCTGGGGGAGCAGGCGCCTTGCCAGGCACGCAGCCAGGAACCCGCGAGAAAGAGAAGCCCGGGCGCGTCGCCCCCTCGCATTTTACTAATCACGTCTATTTAAATTCTAGCGCGGTCTGCCGCGCTCTCACTGGGAAAGCTCTGGAGAACTGGACCCATCAATTATTCTGAAAAAATCCCAGTCTACGTGAGGCTTCCAGCCTGCGGGAGGGAGGAGGGAGGCGGGAGGCGGTGGGAGGCGGTGGGAGGAGGTGGAGAACCTGGCCCTTACCCCTGGTCCCTTGTCCCGGTCCTTCCCAGGGCGGATCCCTGGGCGTGCACTTAACTTTAGGGCTCTGGGGCCCAAGGGAGCTGGTGCGCCTGCTGAGCGTTTGCGTTTTCGCAGGCCAGGAGGGGAGGTGGAGGAAGTGTGCTGGGACCTGGCCTGGCTTTCCCTTCAGCCCTGGTGGAAACATTCAGTCTGGCGCAGCCAGATCTGACGGATCACCGTTTCCCTGGCTGCTACCCCCCTTGGCATCGCACCCCTCCCCCTTTATGGCAAGTCCCTAATGCGGGGCCAGGGGTTGGGGGGCTGCTGGGCGTGCAGCAGTCTCTGCTTAGCTTTCCTTTGCTCCACAGCCCTGCAAGGTTGGGACCTTGGGGACATTCTAGTTCAGAATCCTTTTAGGAACCTCGATTTAAAGTTCTCTAGCACGCTCCATCCCTCCCTCGTTCAGGCTCCGAGATGCCCCGAGGCCGAGCGGCAAGACGGACGCGCAGCTGGAGGCGCAAGAAGAATGCGTTCGCTATAAAGTCGGGAGGCGGGTGAGCCAGGCTGGTAATTACTGCCCCCCACCCCCACCCCAGCCTCGCCCGCCCCCACCTCCACCCCCGCTCCGGGTCTGCGGCCATTACTCCAGCTGTCATTCGGCGGAAGGCAAGAGCCCTCCCCCACCCAGACTTTTCTGTAGCGAACAGAAGCCTGCGCCCACTTGCCCTTCCATAGTGTCTGGGTCGTGGTTCTTAATTTTTGGTTATAAATTTTCAGAAATACAATATTTCCTTCTTCTTATTTCCCCTAACCTTCCCATTTTCGGGACCCTGGGAGCATATTCAAAGTTGTATTTGTGTAGATTGGTTAAGTGTTTTTCCCCCTCTTTGCGGGGGAGGGAGTGTTTTCTTGTAGCTTCTGGGTTTCCCTGAGTAATGCGAGGCGGCAAGAAAATGAAAAGTATGTATCCGATGTTTTTGAAAGATGTCAACTGGCTTCTGGAATTCTTCTAGGATGCCAAGTAGTCCTGTCTTGATTTAAAAGAACAAGTTCCTGATGGGTTTGTAAGTGATGGAGAGGTTGAAACCAACACCCTCTGCCCGAGTGGCAGGGGCAGTGTTTGCACCCTTGCAGAGGCCCAGCGGCTCTGAGGGTGGTGTGCTCACCAGGAGAGGGAGGGTGAACACGCAGGGCCAGGTAGTCCTACTTTCGCGGTGGGTCCCTGGGGCTTTGCTCAATGGCAGTCTGCATCTCTGCGCATTTTGGTCAACCGGGCGGGATTCCCTGACTGCAAGAGACAGAGTAGGTCTCGCTTTGTGAGGCGAGGAGTCTGGGGTTGGGGGAGGAAGGGCATCCCTTTGGAAAAAAACAGCCACCTTATGCTCCAAATTCCACAGCAGTCTGAGGCCAAGATGTGTAGGGTGAGATTTCCTGAGAAAGTCCCCAACTTGCCCAGAATAGCCATCTTTTCTGCTCCAATCCTGGTCTCTTGCTTTCCTAGTTATAAACCAGTGGGCTTTCTATTCCCTGCACTGGGGGTGGGAGGTGAGGCGTCTCTCTTTTTGTGGAGTTAGATGGCCGTCTGAGAGCAGCAGGCCCTCTGACTTAGCAAAAGCAAGGTCTGTGTTTTAAACAGGTGTGCTAAGAACTGGCCCGAACCCAATCACTTGGCAGTGTGGAGGAGTTGCATCTCGGGCCACCACCGCACCCGCACTCGTGGGCTCAGCCTGAAGCCACCACCGGCGGGAGAGAGGCGGAGACCCTCTAACTCATTCTGCCATTTTCCTTGCATCTTGTCCCCCGGGCAACACACGTAAAGGCACACAGACACACTCAGAGCCAGTCCCTGGGGCTAGGATGCTGTGGGGAGACTTTTCAAACTCACTGAAAGTCTCTCCTGTGTTCAGCCAAGACCCCTGATTCACCTGGAAAGTGCGTGAGACTCACCTTCATGCGACTGTTGTTCCAGTGCACCTGACTGCCTTCTCACCTGCTTGCCACAGGTGTCCTTCCTGTCTGCCCACAGTGCCCACGCACGGTGTCTTTTGGCCGAAGCACCTCTGCCTCCACAGGTGGAAGCAGTCTGACTCCCAGGAAGACCTGGGGCCCAGGCCTGCAGCAGGGATGCAGGGCCAGAATTAGATCCAGGGGTCCCTGGGGAATCAGGATGCAGCGCTTCAGGCTCTGTGACTCCCAGATTTCCTGATGACTTCCAGAGGGGGTGGCCTGGCTACCGGTTTTAAGTCACACTTCGATAGTAACTCTGAGGTTCTGACTAACAAGGCCAGAGCTGGCTAACTTTCCATCTCAGCACCCGGAAGTGGTCACTTCTTCACCTGGAACCCGAAGGAAGGCAACAGCTCTCCTCTCCACCTGCAGAGACTTGGGGGAGGGGGTGAGTAGGGAAGAGAACCCAGATGCTGGCTGCTCAGCTGGGACCTGTGATCCTTCTGAGAGAAATGTCCTTTTTGGGGAGGAGGAGGGCTCACATCCTTCTAGCAAGCTTCTAACTTCTGTGAAAGGATCCTACATGGCTTAGGTCAGAGTAGGCTGGCAACTTGCACTTTTTTTTTCATCAACTTTTCACTTTGCAGCCCTGAGAGCTTTTAATTACAGTATTGTCAGAGGGGCCGTCCTTCCATTTCCTAAGTCATTTCATTGATTTTTTTTCTCATGCTGCTTTCCTTTTCAGTGAGACTTATCCCACCCCCTGGGATTCATTCAGAGTTTGAGAGGTGAATGAGGAAAAAGGGGGAATGTGATGGGGAGCTGGGTGGTTAATAGGAGAGTGATCTCTACCTTTCCCCAGGGAGAGGAAGAAATGCAAAGAGTGACCACATATGCCCTCTCCCTGTCTTAGACAGTGCAGACATGTAAGAGAAAGAGGAACTATAATGAAATAGGAAGGGCTCCCCGAGGGGAGACAGCCCAGCTCCATGTCACCGGTTATTCTCCATTTGTTGGGAGGAGAAAAGCTGAAGGACCCGGATCCCTGGTAATGAGCCTTGGTAACATGTCCCCATTCACTGTGAACACAGCCACAAACTCCCATAAAGAAGGTGTGAACGGTACACTCTGAGTGGGAGGAAAAAGTGGGAGAATAAGCAATTCAAACTCTCTGAGTCGAGATATGGCAAATACCACTTCTCCTTCTCTGAAATGCCCCCTTGAAATGTTTCCTTTCAAAACCAGCTGAGACCAGAATCCTTCAGTTTTGTTATTTTGTTCTTAACATAACTCTAAGTTTTTATTTTTCAAAAATCATTTTTTACCATCCAATTCTGGGATCAGCACAGAGAATAAAACAGCCAGTGGAAAGCAGAGAGGGGCAGGATTTTGTGGTCAAAGAAAATGAGAGCTGCGGCTGCTCTTCCTACTTGCTCTCCCTGCTACGGAACCCCGCGCGGGTGGGTGGGGGACATGTCCAGCTGCTTCCTGTGTGTCCCTTTGGCACCAGAAGTGCGTGTGATCAGGGAGCAAGGTTGGAGAGAGGAGTAGACAAAATTAATGGAAGATGAGAACAATAGTATTTCTTGTACCCCAATTTAAAATTACTTCATGACTCAGTAATAATGGTAAGAAGCTTCTTACTCTCCAGCATTTAAATCCTGGCCACTAGGTATCAGTTACTGAAAGAGAAAATGATTTCATCAGTCTGGGAGAAATCTCTTACAGGCTCAGCCCCTCACTCTCCCATTCCTCCCCCCCCACCCCCTTCTCATTACTCTCATCTCTCAAATGTCTTGGACAAGGAAATCTTAGAAGGTGGTGTCTCTGGTAGAAACAGCTCCCTTATTGAGGCAGGATTTCTGTACCAACTTTAACATTGCCCATGAATTGCTTGTAAAAAGATGATCCCCCCAAATCCATATTTATCTTGCATGTGTGAGGCAGAGAAAACTGTCTTGAGATTCAGTAATGCTTGGCTTTCCTGCAGCAGAAAGGCTGAATTTTTGTTTGTCTGTAACTCATAATAAACCACTGACAAGCTAGAGTTGGATGGTTTTTTCAGGTTTTGAAAACTGACTCTTCTACAAACTCTTTCCCCTCATCCAGGAGAGGGTGCTGTGTCTGAAGCAACATCCAGGTGCAGCTCTAAGCAACCCGACTGTCACACAGGGCATCTGCCCCAGCGGGCACCACGAGAAGTGATAAAGCAGAAACTGGACACAGGTAACACCATCCCGGGGTAACTCCTCTTCCAGGCTTCCCACGAACCATCAGAGCAGGTTGGAAGGGAATCACTTTTATGAATCAATCTCCAAACCCTTTCATGCACACTTATAACTTGAGACTTAGCACTTAAGTAGGAGACATAGAAGGAAAAAAAAAGCAAAGCCACAAATGTCTCCTCCACTTTAAATTGGGTATGTATTAGAGTTCCTCCAACCTTTCCTACCTCAACTCCTGCTCTTTCTTTTCTACTCTTCTTCTCCACATGCCACTAACTGCCATCATCTTTCTTCTCCTCCCAGTCCCTTCCCCTTCCTAGCACTCTCTAGCAGAACCCAAATTGCATACAAAGAGCTAGGAATGAGAGCTCAAGCTATTTCTCAGTGAGAGGATTCTAAAGAGTGGTCAGTAATGCTCTGGTTGCTCTTCAGGTCAGATAAATCTTTCTCCTTTTACTAAAGAGTGGTCAGCAGAGCTTAGATCCCAGTGACATCTGTGTCTTTGAGGGTGATGCAGGGACAGGTGGTGAGGGAGCACGCAGGGCTGATTTGGGTCCTAGTGAGGGATGGTGTTGTGGCTCTCCTGTGTATCTTGGTGGCTGTGAGGTGCAGGTCTAAGGGAGTTGAGCCTGGATGCCCTTCTTCTGTAAACCTCTTTAAGCCTATGGAGGAGATGCCAAGGACATTTTCACTCTTTGGGTTGAAGAAGAAAGCACACATTGACTGTGGAAGATACCATATTTACTACCTAAACACACAGACTTGCAGAGGGAAATGCCATCCGCTGTCTCTGCCCAGTTCTGTTGCAGATCTATTAATCATACCCGCAAGGATTGCCAAAATGGCAGGGCTCTCTTCGCTTTTCAGTTTATACAGAACAGAATCATTTACATAAAGTCCTTAAGGCAAATAACTGTTGGGGCTCTAATTTATATCTGATCGAAAATTAGCCGTCATTATGCGCTCCATTAGCAGCGTCTTTAATGTGCTTCTAAGCACCATTTGTCAAGCGGCTTGTTAATATCCTTCAAGTCTTTAAAGTTGAGAGCTCATTAAAGAGTGCGCTCTGTTATTGATGTAATTTAGATGAGTTTGGAAGAGCAAGTACACCATGCCTTGAATGGGCAACCTCCAGAAGACAGGGCAAGGGGGCATTTGGTGACTAAGTTTGCTATGACCCATTTCCCAGAAGCCTTTGAGCTTCCTTGACAGCAGATCGTGCTAGGGTCCTACAAAGGTGTTTGTGAAGGCCCGCTCCCTGACCAGGGGGGAAGTCATTCATTTCTCTGGGAAGGCCTGGGTTTATCTTCAATGTTTCCTTTCTTTTTTCTTGTCAAGTCATATTTACTGTGACTCCCTGGACCTTATGAGAAGGGATGGGGAGTATAGATAAATGGGCCCTAATCTAAGGATCTTTATGAGAGAATTTACCTGTTTTCTTAGCTTTAATTTTTGTTTGCACCTCCATCCCTTACTTAGTGCCTGGCTATTTACTTTCTGAGGTATGCCCTTTATTCCACAGGGTGGAAGAGGTAATATCCATTGAGAAAACCACAGGCCTAAAGACAGGGATCCTGCCCTTGACCAGATTTTGACTGAAGTACAGTAAACCCGCTTAATTATGTACATATTATTACATTATCTATCAACCACCCCATCAGAAGAGCATAAAGGCCAATAAATTACCTCAGTTGTTTATCTAAAAATCCATATATTTTGTCATTTTCTTTCTGGAGGAGATTATGTTAGTGTAACATAATAAAGGAAACCATTAGCACAGTCAGAAAATTGCAACTGAGTGCAACAATAATTCCACTAGCAGGAATAAATAACAGTTAGAAAGCTGCATTTTGTCCTGGCCTTTCTCGTAGGTTGTATGAGCCTCCTTTTGACTTGAGTCCTGAGTGTATCTGTGAATCCTGCTATCGAGGGTTCAGGAAGATTTTTGTACATGCCCCCCGCACTTCTAAATCTTACGTTGTAAGAAAAACATTGAAACCACCATGAATTTTGAACCCACTTCTATCTCTATTCTAAATTCACTTCCCCTCTTGAGACCTTCTGGGGACTCAGAGATTAATGCCAGATAATTAAAAACATGAGGCATTTTATTCTCTCCTCTAAATTTCTAAGATTCTTTCAGCCTTCGAAGCTCATGTGTGAAGATGGCTCTACTTTATCAGGTTGAAGTAAAATAAAAAATAAAACCAAGAGTTTAGGAACTGGTGGGGGGGGGTACAAATACTCAAAGTCAATTCTAACCCCTCCCCCTTTACCTCCAGCGCACAGGACAATCTCATTTTCATCATTCTCTGGACAGTTTATTCTTGCACTCCACACCTTAAAGACTTCATTACGCAGACAGAGAAAGAGAAGGGAGAAAGAAAGATATAATAAGATCAATCTAAGGACATATTGAGGTCATATAACAGCACAAATATTCTCAAGTGCTCTGTATAATGTGCAGTGGGGATTTTGGGCAGTTTTATTGTGTGGTAGGATCTTCATCTCCGTTGTTTTTTACAGGATTCCTCCAGGCTAAAGTAATAAAGCGAGTAATTAGAATGCTAAAGACAGATGTAAATAACAGGAATGAGACAGCGGTGACAGATGAGCGGCTGGGTCAGGAAAGAGCCCGGTTGGTGGAAATGACACTGCTTCCTCGCTCCGATCCCCTCCCCCACCCCATTCCCTTTTTCTCTTCCCGCCTCTTCCCTCCCGGCTGTGGCCTTAGAAGGCAGGCCCGGGACACACAGGTCAAAATTGCATTCGGGAGTCGCAGCGCGGCTGCCATCTCAGGCGTCTGGAGTCTTGGGAGCCATGGGCTCACCCCCACCCCCAGTCAGTCACCAGGCGGGCGATGGGTCCTCTCCGGGCCCCTCCCAGGTCCCCGGACTTCGCAGGGCACCGCTGTCCCCATCCCTGTGCCGCTTCTTCTTCCCAACCTCCCAGCTGCCTTTAGGCCTTTGTCGCCCTTCCCCCTCCCCCAAACCAGAGCAAAGAGACCGCCCGCACTTGGGCCGAGGAAGCCCGGGCCCGCCCTTCGGCACCACTGCTGGCTGCACAGCCTTGTACTAAAGCCCGAGAAGCCCAAGGCAGCGAGGCCGGAGTCCCCAGTGCCCTCTGCCGCCCGTGAACTGCACGCTGAGAGCGCACCATTGGGCTTCACTCGACTTCCCCTCTGAGGCCACCCGAGGAATCCAGCTTTTCAACTTGTGTTGTTTGCAAGGTACCCCAGGTAGACCCGAGAAAACAACTCACAGTGCCTTTGGACAAAAAGATGTGACACTAGCATTGTTTTCTTTCCAGCTCTGACCTATCAACTACCAGCACGCCAGAGAGCAAATATAATAATTCCTAAGTGAGCTTTATTTCCCTCCCAACCATTTAAACAGGCGGAGCAGCCTGGTCTCAGCTTGCTGTTCGGAGGTTTAAAATGTAAATGCTATTATACTTAAGCACTAGCTTTGACATTAGAGAATGCGGATCAGACCTGATTCCAATCTCACAACAGGTCCCTGAATCTCTAACACCCCATAGATAACTTTCATGATCTGAAAGCCCCTCTTATTTGTCCTTAGAGCAGCCACTGTCCTAAACTTGGGACTTTTTCGGGTTTGAAGTTTCTTTCTTTTTTCTTTTTTTAGGAAAATGCCAGTTCTAGAAATACAGCTACCCTAGGGAGTGGACATGGTTAAGACTAGACAGAAATGACCATGCTTCACCTTTTTATTCTAGCCTCAGAGCATCAAAAGCTTTTTTTTCTCTCTCTCTTTTTTTTTTAGCATCAGTGATCTTCAGATCAG
The DNA here is from genome assembly GCA_004026765.1 of Micronycteris hirsuta. Classification (NCBI taxonomy): domain Eukaryota; kingdom Metazoa; phylum Chordata; class Mammalia; order Chiroptera; family Phyllostomidae; genus Micronycteris; species Micronycteris hirsuta. The sequence continues at coordinate 87,488 of PVJI01004360.1, forward strand.
TACACATCAAACAAACAAAAAAACCCCAAAGTGAGCAGGCTAGGCTGGGAGGCAGCTCTAATCTCCCCTGTGATGTCGGTACTGGGTAGGTTAGCAGGTGCGTGTGAAACACAGGGACATATATGTCAGCAGAGGAATTCCTCTGTTACTTCCCGGATTATTAACATTAGTTATGCCTGCCGGTGGGGGAAGTTAACCATTCCTCCAGGTTTTTAAAGGAGGCTTGTAAATGAGTATGGCAAAATGAGAAATACATGTTTATCAATGTTGGTTTTCATTTTTAATATGTAATCAATAAGTATATTTTTATTATTTGTATCAATATAATGCACTGGATGCATTTCTTAACCTGCTCCATGCCTGATTCAGACTGATCATTATTTTGTTTGCAGTAGCATTTCGTTTTTAAACAACTATCTTCTCCTTAAAAAACAAAAACAAACAAAAAGAAACAACCCTGGGGAATCTCTATGGAATATGAAGCTGGTAATGATGGAAACTATTCCTCTTAGGCTCTTCAATCAGATCTATAGCCAGATTTTTGTGGGGTTTTTTTGTCTTTCATTACCTCTATACATCATGAGAATAAGTATTTTGGGTAGGCGTGACTAAAGAGTGAGATCTGTTTCCTGGACGCAATGTTTATAACATTGGCGGGTACTGGTGAGGGGATCACCATAGAATTCACAGCAAGTGGTCGCCTACTCTGCATGGCACATGCTTTTCTGTCTCGAGTAACTGAAGTCTGATCAATGTGTAAAGGGACTGACCTCGGAAAACTGAATCGGGCCTAAAACTTGTGCTTATGAAGAAATATACTGGATAAATGGGTAAACTCCCCGTTTCTGTGTAGCCTCGGGCCCTGAAATGTGCGTCTGGTCTGGAATTTGGTCTAGTCAAATCTTTGATAGCGGTCTTCACTCATACTCGTGCAGGTGCGCGTGCGCGTGCCACTGGTGGCAGCGAAGACAGCGGCGGGGACAATGCCTTGGAGAAGGCGGGAATGTAAGTAAGTGTGTGCATGGTATAGCCCGCATTCTGGGTGTGACTCCTCCCTGTGAAGGTAGCATGTGACTAGAATTGAGGAGAAGCCGGGGTGGTGGAAGGAGGCAGAGGTCATGTGGGCGGGGACTGCTTTTGTAGGAGGTGAGAAGTTCTGCCTGCTTTCTTCTCGTCTTTGCAAAGAGCCTTTACTCTGTGCACAAACGCTTTGTCACAGAAACTTTGAATGTTAGCTCATGACCCATTAGTGGGTAATAAACTTAATTTAGTGGGTGTTGACCAGCATAAAAAGATATTTTTAAAAAAATGAATGTAAAAAATAAAAACAGTCATGGTGGACCACATGTGCAAACAAGCTTTGTTTCATGAAACTTTTGTGTTAGCTTTATTTGCATCTGTATGTTTATACTGGGCCACACTGTGTGTTTTAGTCAAAACCATTTGAAAACCACTGCTGTCGGGCCTTCATCATGTACCTATTCTGAGAACTTTCTGGGTTACACCAGTCCTTCACCGTTCATCCCTTTGCCCACGTCAGTTATCTGTGCCACTCACTTGTTACTTCTCTCATACTTTCTGGTACTGCGAACCTCTCACGTGCACACGTCTTTTCTGTCTAATTGAATTTAACCTTCTTCAAGATGATCATCTATCTTAGGCTTCTTTGGACACTTCACCGTCTCTAACGTGGTGCTGTACACATGCCTGATTGACAAATGTCAATGGCTAATTATGTGCTTAACAAAAGCCAGCCGGATCTCAGCTCATATGCTCCTTTTTCAGGGATGCATTTCTTAGCCTGTTCTGCCTCGACTGTAGGCTGGGCCATGTCCCCGTGACTGGCTGTTCCCACACTCGCAATGCCTTCATAACACTTACTGGAACTAGAATGTAAATATTTGTGTGACTAGGTGATTTGTTTCCTCCACCAGAGTGTAGACTTCGTTCGCTTGGACCACATCTGTTGTGCTCACGTGTATTCAACACAGTACTTAGTGCAGGGTGGGCGCTCAATAAATATTTGTTGATTGACTGATTGATCGACAGGGTAAATGACATAAAGAATGACCAGTAGTTCCAGCAGAGGTGGCAGGTCCTTTCTTGTTATCAGAAAGACGTTTTGCTAATGACATAGGATGACAGGCGAAGACTCAGATCTAACGATTTGAGAAAGTTATTTTGTATGATGTAATCGCCTTATCATCATCATTATCATCATCATGCGATTTCGATTTGCCTGACCCTGGCTATAGAAGTGGGTCCATACAAGAAATAGCTCTGTGAGTGGCGTCTCTGAAATCCTTGAATAATTGCTGTGGAGAGAATAGATTCTATTGCATGAAGTTTAGTTTCTGACCTACACAAGAAACCTCTCTTACAACTTAAAAGCTGTTTCTCCCTCTTAATAAACTGATAGTCTTCTTTGATTTGGATAAATAAGGGCAGCTACCCTTGTGATTTCTTACTTTGCCTTGGCTGATAGTGAGGGTTTAAGATTTGGGCTAAAATGTCATAGATTTTTTTCTATATACGTATTTTGGGAATATTTATCTTCTGGTTTTCCATCCTTGTATAACTTGGCTTTTTGTTTATTTATTGGATTATGTGCTTTCTGGTTTTAGTATGGCATGTATCATCTTTGGAGTTGGATAGACCTGGGTTCAAGTTCTGAACAAATTAGGGTTGTAATATTCCTAGCTATTTGACCTTGGAAAAGAAATCTGTGCCTTATTATTCTCATCTGTAAACTAAGGCAAACACTACATTACTCAATGCTTTAATTACTCTCTGACTTGCTAGCACAGTGTTTAGCACATTTCAGGTACTCACAGAACATGCGCTCTTTTTCTTTACACTGATAGTGTGTAACTTCGCATCCTGTTTGGAGGAGGTGAGTGGTAGCCATGACAACACGAGGGTTTGTTGTGTTAATGTTACATTTCCTATCTTTTGAGAACTTGAGAAAATAATCTCGTTTTGTTCAATTACTTTGTCTGCAAAATTCAGAAAATAATCATTACATACCACCTCAGAGGATTATTTGTTAATAACATTGATGTAGAAATTATTCGAAGCTGAGTAGACCAGAAGAGATAACTTGGCAGGCTGAGAATGTCCTTTCTAGTTTCAATGGTCAGGCTTCTGAATTAATCACATACAATTGTAGTTTTTTCCTAGTATTTCAGGTATAAGTTCACTTTATATTTCTTGAGAAAATTGAAGGTAAAATAAGTCACATTCTAGGCTATCCTAGGTGGTTATAATATATCCAGGGGAATGTGCAATAGATGCTGTTTCGGCCTTAGGAGTATAACGCTAAGATATTAGTAGTGGCTGTAGTGTTATAGTGCTTAGATTTAAAACGCAGCCAAACAGAACCGGCTAGGCGGCACACAGGCTGCTAGCAGAACCAGGCGTCAGAAGGAAGCTGGACGGCAGATCTAGGACGTTGATGACCTGGGACTGAGAAACCAACGTTTGCTGTTTTGGGTAGGGAGGAGTTCAGCATGTAGGAAATGAAGGTGGTTCGAAATGTAACACTATAAAAGGATGCACAGCAGTGAAATGCACAAAGAGTATTTTTCTCCAGTTTTCTTTTTTTTGAAAATTCACATTTATTGAATAACTTTTGTGATATAATGTGGAATTTCTGAATGCCAAATAAATTTCACTTTTGAACATTTGATCTGTTACTTTTTAGCACCAACAGCCTTGGTATTAGCCTGAAGTTGACCCAACAGTGGGTTTCCAGTTTTCATTATATGAATTTTCAGGTTTTATGTATGAATCTAAGATTGCAGGTGTATCCTGGAAGTCATTACAATGCGAGGAATTTCGCTGCTCTAGTCATGATTTGATGGAAGATGAGAGCTGTTTTCCCCATCGATGATGCTTTCTTTCCCCTGCCAAGGTTCCTGGAATTGCTATATTAATTAGTAAACTGAACATTTAAATCATGAATTTAACAAACTTTCATTGAGTTTCAGGTATCTTGAAAGGTGCTTGAGAACAAAAGACCCGTCTTACCCTTGAAAGCTCACATATTTTTGCAGAGACAAACAGCTGAAGAAAGCAGTGACTCAATGGTGAGAGCTGCGGAGTGAAGCACAGAGTTTTGTCATGCCAGAGAAGTTGGAGCAGCAACTGTGGTCTCACCAGGTGTCGGTTTACACTTCTCCTCTCTTCTTGTCACCCTGCATGCACACCCAGTGCTGGCAGGATGAAGAATTTCTTTTCCTCGGAGCCTGTTTTGACTTGGGTAAAGCTATAATTATTTGTTCAAGTCAAGTGGAGAAATGAGATAACTAGAGTGGATGTTCAAGGAAATATTCTGTTTGGCCATTGACCTTGGCATGCATTTGCCATTTCAATTAACATAACTTTTTCATACATTTGCTGTAAGAATTTTAAGTTTATGCACAATTATTATAAATATTTTTAGCTCAATGAAAACAATACTCCATTCATTCTCCCTTTATTGAGACAGGATACTTTCTTTTGGTTTCCTTTCCTTATTCTACAAAGATGGCATGGCTTTATTTTTAGAAGCAACACATTACAAAAAAAAATTGGGCAAAGTTTCTCTTTATTTGTGGAGCTAGATGATTGGATTTTCTGGGCTACTGCTTAAAATGTTTTATTTTTATTATTTGCAAAACTTGTTAGTAATACTTGGGAAGATGTTGTGTTTGGGAGAGAAGCAGCCAGTCTGATTTAACAATTGTGGGTGTGAACAGGGATCCTTTCACAAGATGTGAACCTCAAGGTGTTAACAAAGTTAAGAAAATGATAGTATATTCATAAGCCTGTTATCCATTTAAACTCTATTTCGTATTTGTTTTAATGTCTAATAATCTGGCCACCGCACGATGACCTGCGCCCGACATTGCCCAGCAGCTGGGGAGCTGGCTTTGGCTGCCACCGCCTGCAGGACTTGGCTGTGAGCCAGGCCACAAGGAAAGGCGTGTGGAAGTCCGGTGAGGAGAATTAGTTAGGCTTTTAATTAACTCGCCCTTTCCTGTTGGTAGGGATGCGTTCTGACTCAAATCTTCGGCTATACTTCAAATGCTCAAACTAGGCCACATACTGACGTGGGCAATAAACAGTTTACTAAGCTTTACATACGAGAGCATGGAGGAATAGCAAGGCTTTAAGGGGATACTTAGTAGACCTAGGAGCCTGCAAGAATTTGTAGAGATGGAAAGATCTGAGCCCCTTCAAAGTGCTGGAAGCTCTATGCCAGTCAGTTCTGGGAAGGTCATTATCTGTCAAAAGGCCACATAGTAAAGGTCCTTTCTACCTGCAGCCTTGTACTGCCTTTACTGTGTCGTGGGTGTGGAAGGCACGGGTGGTGTTCATGAAAGGGATAAGACATTTGAACACATCTAGCTGATGTATTTCTGTGTAGCTAACCTGGATACATTTAGAACCTGTGAACTAGTAACTGTCCTTGTGGGGTCCTTAGTTTGTGCATGTTCCAAACCTGCTTTTCACATCCCTAATTCTTAAAAATCACAGTTTTGAGTCATCATACACTAAAGTGGCCACTGTATCTGAAATCAACTTTTAAATTTTTCATAATAAGAATGTTTATTGTTATCACGAAAGAAGGCCTGAGAGAGGGCATGCGGAAGGTGGTTAATCCAATGTGAAAGCAAAATCTTATCCACTGAAGGAAAGGAAGGAAGTAACCTGCTGCTCAGAGCAGTATCACGCATGGCCTGGAGAGCAGGATGGGTCTCAGACTCCTGAACACGTGCAGACCAGCCGGTGGAGCAGCTAATGGAGACGGAGGGGTCAGGGATGTGGCTGGCCGCTAAGTCGCCTGCTTGTGACTTCTGTCATCTATTGGGGGTTGGGGAGAGTGCAGAGGAGCACAAGTGTGTGAAATACAGACGGTGTGATCTTTACTTATTGTCTGGGGGATTTAGCAGACATTATGTATGATATGAAAAATTATAAAACTTGATGCCCCATGGTTTATTTTTCAAACACAAATGATAGCATTTCAACTGAACTTTAGTAATATGGTTTTTAAGAAGTATGTTCCCTTGTTATCTAACAGTAAAAAACTACCTTTTTCCCTTCATTCACTGTTTATTTTTTTCTCCCTCCCCATGCATCCTATCTCTCATATTAAATCCCCTTTTTAAAACTATTTTCTCCTTAACATAGATGTTTTAAAGATCTGAAGTCTATTTTACATTATAGCAGTTATGTAAAATTTAATCATGTAGCTACATCTTTTTTTTTTAAGATTTTATTTATTTTTAGAGAGAGGGGAAGGGAGGGAGACAGAGAGAGAGAGAGAAACAGCAATGTATGGTTGCCTCTCACATGACCCTTACCGGGGACCTGGCCTGCAACCCAGGAATGTGCCCTGACTGGGAATCGAACCGGCGACCCTTTTGTTCCCAGCCCTCGCTCAATTCACTGAGCTATACCAGTCAGGGCTAGCTACATCTTAATAGCTAAAAATTTTCTGTGAAAATGTTAAGTGAAAGTGATTCTTTTTGTTTTGAATATTAGCATTTTGATTTTATAGTTGAGCTTATAGGCTTACCGTATGGAATAAGCACCTTGGTAAACTGAAAAGTTTCAAATTCATCCTCTGAGCAGGACCCGAGGGAGACTTGGCAGCAATAACACAGATGCTGAACTGATCATGCCCTATATTTTGAAACACCATAGGCAAGGATTTGCAAAAAGACTTCTGTAGAATAACAAAATGTTACAGCCAAAAGAAGTCTGAGAGAAGATTTCGTGCAAACGTCTCATATTGTAGGAACAAAGAGGTGAAGAGACTTGTCTGAGGTCACATGGCAAGGCTGCAGTAAAGGCAGTACGAGGCTGCAGGTAGAAAGGACCTTTACTATGTGGCCTTTTGACCGATAATGACCTTACCAGAAATCAGGATAACATAAAAAGCAAACTAGCTAATTATGAATACTAACCACTCTATTTGTACGTGTGTCAGACTCAGTTTCAAAGCAGTTTTTCATTTTTCTGCTCGGCGGTGGAGCTCTGAGCGACCGTGGTGGGGACCTAGTCTACTCTCCCTCCGTAGCACAACGAGGACAGGGCAGTGGCTGCTGTGCCTCGGTCTTGCCTTACTGACTTCTTGACTAGAAGATAATTCTTAATGACCTTCCTCATCCTCCTGAGTAGAAACTTGAAGAGTAACTTGAATCACAATGCAAATGTTGAGGTTGGGAAGGTGAGGGACATATGTGGATTGGGAGACAGGTGGGCAAGGTCTGCACATGTCAGGGCCTGGGGTCAAGAAACAGGAAGGTCTGAAGGATGGGTAATGGTGGGGAGACAGCTGCTAGACCTTGGCTTAATCATAAAAAGACCTAACCCGGTGCTGATCCATTCCACACAATTTCAAGAAATTCTTAGAGAAATGGCTGATCTGCTATGCATGGTACTAGTGATGTTTTATCTTTGCATAGCATAGATTTTAGGAGATTAAAGAACCAATATTCCTTCCTCTTACAATTAACTAGCTTGTACCCCATTCTGCATGTTTCTTTTCTGGCTTATTCATTTCCCTAGAGTAGGTAAAGGCCATTAGGTCTATACAACTTGCAATGGTATTCTCAAATAAGTGACTGAGTCTGAGCAATCCTTTGTAAACCTGGGAAGATGAAAAGTTCGAAGAACAGCTATTTGATGCTTAAATGCTTGAGTCTTATCATTTATTAAACCTTGATGTTAATGGATGTTAATCATTACAGTATATGTTTATTGTAGGAAATATGGTAAATATGAAATATTTAAAATATGACATAAGAAGATGTGTGAAGGATTAAAAAATCACCCATTGCCTACTACTCAGAGTTCACTAACATTTTGGAATTGGTTGTTTGTTTCTTCTGTCTTTTCATCTGTCTGTCTTCTCCAGCCCTGTGTTTGTACATCTGGGGTTCGCTTTTTCTCAGAGGTCAGGAATCCTAGTGGCGGACAGGCTTCAGGCAGCAGGCAGTGTTTTTATCGGGGCAGCATCCTATTCTGCTGTGAAGTTATCACTTCTCTATTTGTTTTCCTTTTGCTGGGCAAGTAGATAAAGCACAATATTTGGTATATAAATGATGTTGTAGTATACTTCTTCATGCATATGAGTTCTGGGCTTGAAATCTTTTCTTAGCATCAACGGCCATAATAAAGTTATAGGGTCTTGATATATGTTGTCAAATTAGTTTCCAAAACATTTACCAGCTTACACTCTGCTTAGGACAACTGGAGTTCTGTAAGTCCGGTATCACTTGACCCACCTTCCAGTAAGAGTACCAGCCCTTCGGAGTCACTTCCCCTGCTGCTCTGATTGGGGCTGCAGGGGGTGCTATCGAGCAGTAGTATATCTTCGTAAGTCTTAGAGGCAGACTGAATAGGGACCTGTGACCCAAGTTAGGCCATTCGGACTTCTTCCTTTGCGTTTTCATACACAGAAATTTGAGATAGTCTGTCCTTTGGGGATTCTAAGCTGTGTCGATATAAGTTGGAGCTGTCTGCTGCCAGGATTCCTGACTCATGGAAGAAACTCTGCAAGTGGGGGCAAGAGGGAGCAATATAAAAATGGGGGGTTGAGGTGGAGGGGCAAGGAGAAAAGGAAAAGAAGGCTAGGGAGTAACAGGAGTCAGGAGAGTAGAGAAGGGGGTGGGAAAGAAGTCGAGGAGACAGGAGAGAGGTGATTCCTCAGCTCCGTGATTCTTGAGATAAAGGGCGTCCATGTCCTCTCCAGTTACAGGAGCCAGTAAATCCTTTTACGTGGGTAAGTGAGTTCGAATAAGTTTTCTGTGGCTTGTTTCTGAAAGAGTCCTAGTATACATTCCCACTTTTTTCTATAGTTCCGGTTTAAATTAAAAATCTATAGTAGGAATTCCCTGTTCTACTTTCCACTGATATCAAATGTTAGTCATAATTAACATCAGTATTAATTTCTATGCATATCCATGCTTAAACTAAAAATGCTAAATTGGTTAGCATTTGAATCAAGATTAGTGGCAACAGAAGTAAATGCATTTTAAATGGATAAATGAGGTGTTGAATGAGTATTAAAAATTTATGGGACATTTATTCTTCACCTTAAATTTAATAGATAGGGTCATAACTTTTTTTCCCCTCGCTCTCTCTCTCTCTAAACTGCCTATTCTTAGGTAGAAAAATTCAGCAAAAGATTAAATTTTTACTATCAGTGAATTCTTCATTTTTTTCATAAAAAATAAAATCTTATATTTATTTCCTTCTAGAGCATCCAACATATTTCTTACCTTTTTGCAACGTTTGGATTGTGTCTGGGACCAGTTCTGAGTGCACTTTATGTCCATTCCAGGTGACTTGAGATGCTGTCAAAGTGGGCGGTTGACGTATGCCATTGATTTGAGCAATTCCTAAAAGTCTTTCACCATAAAGTAAATGTGGGAAGATCTCTGGAGAAAAAGGAGTGAGGGGTTGGTTAAAACTGCCATATTCTCAAAGCATTTTCAGTGCTCGTTTGTACAGGGAAGCCTCTAGAGGGGACCACAAAAAGCAGAAGTTCCCCAATTTTTTTTAACCACGGGGCACCTTTTTCATTTAACATTTCATTTGCAATTTGTTTGGTCCTGGTCATATGTACAGCAGTAAACAAAATAAGAGGTTTCTTTGCTCTCACAGATTTTGTAGAACTTAAAAGTCCTGTGCCCTGCTGGAAGCTGAGGACAAATGAGCATGCACATGGTTATCTGCCGAAATGTTTCAAAGCTATACATGAAGCTAACAAAATTGTAAAAGTGTATGTCCCATGATCTTTCCTTAACTGATATATCTGCAAAATGACCTGGAAGGCCAGCCTTTCAGTGACACTTTTTGGTTTCTTTGGCGTTTTGGGCCCTGATAGAAAACTGAGCTTGTTCCTGGTTTTCTGCACAGATATGGATACTGTTTGTACCTTCCTGTCAATCTTGCTCTAAACCTAAAACTGCTCTAGAAAAGTCTTAATAGCCCTGGCTGGTGTGGCTCAGTGGATTGAGTGCCGACCTGCGAACTACAGTGTCACCGGTTCGATTCCCAGTCAGGGCCTGTGCCTGGGTTGTGGGCCATGTCCCCAGTAGGGGCTGCTCAGGAAGCAACCACACATTAATGTTTCTCTCCCTCTCTTTCTCCCTTCCCTCCCCTGAAATAAAGAAATAAATCTTTACAAAAAGTCTTAATAATCAAATTTAATTTTTTAAAAAATAAACAGTGGAAGACTACACAAGAAGCTATTAAAAATAGTTTGGAGTAATAGGGAAAACAGAGATATGAGTGAAAGCTAGACTTTGAAATATATACTTTAGCAGATTTTTAAAATTTGGTATCACAAAATGTATTGCCAAGAATGAAAATAAGAAATACAGAGTCTGATCATCTTTTTGTAAACACACAGATAAAATATAGTGCACACGGCAAAGTATTCATGACACTCATCTCTTTGTGATGTTGGTGTTCATTTACTTGTGGTTTTTATTCTTTGTTTAATTATTTGGATTTTGTGAGTTTTCTACAATATGTGTAACTGGTGTAATTTTTCATGGTTTTAAAAACTTACTGTCTCACTTTCCCAAACTCACAGAGGATCCTTTAGCTAGTGTCTCAGTACGAGCACTTTTAGCAACTTCAGGAATGGTTTTCAGTCCTGGGCCCTGAAGCACATTTCTGTCCACATTCTACTGAAGTGCGCCGTCAATGGGAGGTGCTTGGCATCTCCTCTCAGAGACCAGACTGCTCCACTTCTCTTTAAAGGACCAAAGGCATTTTTAAGATTTGACAGCAATCAATTTCCTTTCATCCCCTGAAGCCAGTGTTACAATTTAATATCCAGGTAATGAGTATAGGTTACACAATATGTCCATTCATATGTATTCTTGTGTTGAAAGAGAAACCAAAGTATTTCATTTTCATAGATTTTGCTAGAATGCTTCTCACTGAGAGCCTCGTCTTTCCACCTAGGCTCATCTGGATTCTCTTCCATGCATGTCCGCGCATAAAGATGAAAAGTGTAAAACTATGTTTTTAGAAATATTGATTTTAAATGTAAAACTGTTGAGGATAAATGGCTCGTTCCAGCAAAGTCAGAGGGGAAGCAGCGAAGGAGGGTGTCGTGTGTAAATAAGCACCGTTAGGGCACACCACACTCCTTACATGTGTGTGAGGAGAGGCCGTGCAGTCAAGGGTCATCCGTGCGTCTGCCTCAGCTGCAGAGAAGAAAGCCGTGACACCCCATCGTCATCATTGATGTCCGCCAGCCACTTACATTCATGACACATGCACCATACCTGCACATTCCCCGATCCCCTGCTCACCCACCAAATACACTGGCAAATAAACTCTGTGTTGGAGCAAGATTGCAAAATGCTTTTTGGAAAATGTCTATAACATAGGCTAAAGAAAACAAAGGAAACTTTTTTGGATGGTTTTTCCCTTTTCTTTAAAACATTTCTTAAGTAAATGTATCGGGGTGACATCGGTTGATATAGTCATATAGGTTTCAAGCATACAATTCTATAATACACCATCTGTGTATTACACTGCGTGTTTACTACCCAAAGTCAAATCTCCATTGGTCACCAATATTTGACCCCCTTTACCCTTCACTACCTCCCTCCCAACCCCCCTTTCCCTCTGGGAACCATCATACTGTGTCTGTGTCTATGAGTTTTTGTTTGTTGTCTTGTTTCTTCAATTGTTGCTTTCAGTTTTAGATCCCACATATGAGCAAAATCATAAGGTTCTTGACTTTTTCCTTCTGACTTGTTTTGCTTAGCATGATATTCTGAAGACCAATCCATGCTACCACAAAAGGCAGTAGTTCATCTTTTCTTCTGGCTGAGTAGTATTCCACAGAAGATATGTACCACATCTTCTTTATCCAATCATCTATGGAGGGTAGTTTGGTTGTTTCCCTGTCTTGGCCACCATGAATAATGCTGCAATGAACACATGGGTAAATATATCTTTACAAACAAATGTTTTCAAATTTTGGGGGTAGATATGCAGAAGAGAGATCGCTGGGTCATATGATAACTCTATTTTGCAAATAATGATGGTTTTACTGCTTCCTTTCCAATTTGGATTCCTTTATTTCTTCTTTTTATCTGAATGCTGTGGCTAGGACTTCCAGTACTGTGTTGAATAAGAGTAGTAAAAGCGGACATCCCTGTCTTGTTCCTGATCTTAAGGGAAACACTTTTGGTTCTTGCCTGTTGAGTATGATGTTGGCTGTGTGTTTATCATATGTGGCCTTTATTATGTTGAGGTATGTCCCCTCTATTTCCACTTTGCTGAGAGTTTTTATCATAAATCGGTGCTAGAATTTATCAAATGGTTTATCAGCATCTACTGATATGATCTTATGATTTTTGTCTTTCAAATGTTTATGTGGTATATAACATTATTGATTTGTGGATACTGTACCAACTTTATTCCCCAGAATAAACCCCACTTGATCATGGTGTATGATTTTTTTAATGTATTGATGGATCTGGTTTGCTAATATTTTGTTGAAGATTTTAGCATCTATGTTCATCAGGGATATTGGCCTATGATTTTCATTCTTTGTAGTGTCTTCATCTTTTTTTTTTGGAATTAGGATAATGCTGGCCTCATAAAATGAGCTTGGGAGTTTTCCTTCCTCTTGAATTTTTTGAAATAGTTTGAGAAGGATAGGTGTTAGTTTTTCTCTGAATGTCAAACATAGATATGCATTATATACATACTTTGGAATAAAAATATCTCTGTAGATTTTAAATATTGACAGTCTATCAATCTGTTATTGCAAGAGTAAAATGTAGCAATAACTACTGACTGTGAAAATTGCAACATTATATGCAAAATAATCAGAACATTTCTGATAATAATTGTATAAAGCAATAGATTTAAAGTAAGGATTAATATTGAGAAAATGTTAGCTAGATAACTTTAGAAAGAATATTATACCTCCTAGATTCAGCAAATATTATTCAAATTTAAATAACACAAGAAAATCAAAGAAATCATGTTATAAAGATCAGAATTAATCTTTGAAATTGTTGTGTTAGTATTCAAATATTAATGAAAATAACCTTTAAAAATACCTTTATTTTATAGTATTTTTTAGTTATTTAATTCCATTTAGGCCATGGGTCTTTCAGGAAAATGTTTTCTTTGGAGGATGGAGAAAAAGCAAAATTTTAAGTGTGCCTTGTTAAAGTTTCTCAAGGTAGGAAAAAACTCAAATGATGTGTGACATCTACGATAAATCATCTTTGGTTTGGGCATAACAAAGTTTTTAGGGTTTTTCTTTCTCTAGTGAGATTCCTCATAATTTTACTTATTTTGACCACCTTCCCTTTAAGCCTATGAACAAATTTATAACACCTGCTTTAAAGTTCTCGTCTGCTAATTCTAACATATGGATCATTCAGGCCTGTGACTAGTGCCTACTGGTTTTCTTGGTTATGGGTCATAGTTTCCTAATTTTTGTATGTCTAATAATTTGCTATTACGTGCTGGACATTGTTATATTTTTGGGAGACTGGATTCTTTTTCTTTTAAAGTATGTTGAGTATTATGCAATAAGGCACAATAAATTACCAGCAGAATCTTTTGATCCTGACAAATATGCTGTGATGTTTTCCTTACATTGCAGTTATTTGTGAAAATTACAAAAATCTCTCATATGTATATTTACATACATATATTTGCATGAGGTCAAAAAATCTTTGAAAACTTGAAGATATTTCACTAATCATGACATTATTACCTTTTATTATTATATACTTTTTTTGTAAGTATATTAAGTATATTCTATGACCTTAACTACATTGTGAGCCTCAGGGATGGATCTTTATTTTATATCTTTTTATAGTCATGGCATCTGACACACAGCTGACATGCAATAGAAGTTGTTTTAATAACTATGAAAGAGTATCTTGAAGTGGTCCTTTGGGCTTTGCTGCAGTATTTGTTCCATAGCTAATCTTACTTCACTCTTATGAGTATCAAATATCAAGTTTATTTATTCATTCACTCATACATCCATGTATCTATTCATTCAACAAATATTAATTGACACCCTACTATATATATGCCAATTCCTGACCTGGAGTTGTGATTGCAACAATGAATACAATGAAATGTTCATACCCTCATAGAACTTATGACTTAGTGGGTATTGAGAGTTTAGCTAAGTCAAACCACGGTATTGCTGCTTTGGCATTCATTCTCTCTGGCCATTTGGCCAGCAGGTGCCTTAAACTGACATAAACCCCCTCATGGAAGCCCATACATTAGATAATAGAGTTACAAGCCATTGTGAGTTCCTAATATGGCTTCCCCAATAGCCCTGTGATACTCAGACTCCCCCACCTCCCTGAGCCTTCCCCTGTTTGCCCCTTAGATAAGACCCCTGTGGGGCTGACCAAAACCCTGTTCTTTTTGGTTTTAATCCAGCATTAGCCTGGGAAGCTCAAAGCCCTCCACCTGTGGATCCTAATAAAGGCATGTGCCCCAGGTCCTGTCTGTACCCTGTCTTTGCCTGCACCCTGCCTTGACATCCCCATGTGGCCCCTCAAGGCATGCCGTGCACTTCTTCAAGGACCTGCCATAAGAAACTGCTCTATTTCAATTTCACTTGTGGTCCTTTGTTGCTCACGAGCTAGCACCTTGTACTCAACAAAGTTGTAACAGTGGGGTGAGAAGAATAATAAGGAAATGAACAAGTAATCATAGAAGATAAAATTAGTCAGTGTTTTATGAAGGAAAAATAAAGCAGGAGAAAGGGATAAAGAATCAAGGAGGCAGTAGCTATTGTGGTGATGGAGATGCATGTGTTATTTTAAAAATAGGGTGGTGAGGGAAGGCCGGTCTGAGTGACGTTTGAGCAGAGACCTCAAGCAGAGAAGTTAAGTGAGTGTACAGAAACGGAAGTAGGGGTCAATCATTACGTGTGATTTCAGGGGCACTTGAAAGTCTGCATTCTCTACAAAGCTTCTGAAATCCAGCTGTCTGAACTTTGCACCTTTATCTTAAGGCTCTGTGGCCTTAAAATGCAAATCCCTTTAGAAGAATCACTATGTAAACTTTCATCTATCGATTATTTCTGTGAGAATGAATTCCAGAATTTTTATGAGGAGGTGAAAATAGAGAATAGTGCGAGACCACTGGTAGTCAGGGGAGTGGAGTGGTTAAGAGCATGAATCCCCTGGGTTTCAAATCCTGGCTCTGCATGGTCTTCATCAAGTTATTTAATCTCCTTGTGCCTCAATTTCTTCAACTGTGAAGTGGATGGAGATAATAATATCTGTCCTAGTAAGGTTAAACTGATGATGCTATGTTACATTTTGAGAACTTTCCTGGCCCCTCCCAATGGGAGGATTCCCCATGCTTCCTCCGCTGACTGGCTTGGCCAAGTCACATGTTTGGCCTCTGACATGTGAGTGAGTGAGGTATGTAACTTGGGAGCAGAAACTTTAAGAGCCGTTGCATATATCCACCATTCTCTCTTTTCTGTCACAAGAATGGTGATGTCTTAGGCAGAGGTTTCCTCAGCCTGGATCCTGGAGTAGAGGGGACAGAAAGCAGAGCCCCAGCCAAACCCAACATCTAATAGAAATGAGGAATCTGCCATGTTGTTGTGAGCCATTGAGATTTGGGGTCATTTCTCATTGCTGCATTATTTTGCCTATTCTTATTGAAATAAATGAATTATTTCTAACATACTTATAACAGTATGTGATGCATAATGTACATTAAACAAACAAATAAATAAGATTTTGAGGAAGTCTGGCTGTTGGAAAGAGACTGTAATAGAGTACTAGTCTGGGACCGCAAAACCCAACTTCTTGACTCTTCCTGCCTGTACCATAATTGTGTGCTATAAGTATAAAATATTCTATGCGTCGTTGTTCTGGAGCTCTGAACTAGATATTAGAAATAAGATGCTGCATTTGAATGATTTGCTAATGTGTTGCATTACAAATGTTTCCAAAATATTTCTTATGGAATCTTTACTCCCTGGTTCCTGTGTCTACAGTTTAAGAGTACAGATTATCTGGTCTATTAAAAATCTGTACACAATGCCTAGTACAGTGATCTCACAAAATAATCTCCCATTAATCTCTTTGGACTAATTATATAACCACAATAATTTATTACATTCTTTATCTGAGTGGTTTGAAAGAAGGAGAGTCTCTGTCCATTCTGGACATGGTCTGAGGGTGACCGTGGTCTTCCTAGTCACATGGATTTGCTTTGTTAGCTAAGCTATTGTACTAAAACCCAAAGCTGATATTTCTCCTTAGATTTTTCTACTGGAAATTTAATTATTTCTAAGTTTTTTTTTCACCATAAATTGCTTCTGGTAGATAAATTGGGTAAAGGAAGGATGAAGAATCTTCTTCTTTCTTGTTCATATCTACTAAAAAAAATCACAGGTTTAAGAAAATTTTAGAAGTTGATCATAGCAATATTAGCTCTTTATAAGGGTAGATTAAGGTAAGTTGTGGCTAAAGCATGATGTTAAAATCTGAATAATTTCCTCCTTGAATCATTGAATGACATAAAAAATGTCTAAGTTATTAAAAAATATTCTGCAGAAAGTCTGGAAATGGAAGAGCATCTGGGTATTACACCCATAGTAAACATTTAGTGTATGGAAAATGCTTTATTGAAACCTGTAATTTTTTATATTATCCATTATAAAAATGTTTAAAATGATCCTTTAATTACTTATTTAATTACAAGCAAAAGTACTTAGTCATTAAGGCTAACAGGGAAGAAATTAACAAAACAAAATAAATAAACTTTCAAGAAAAAAATGAGAAAAAGTAGTGCATTTGTTTGAAAAAAATATTTGGGGACTGGAAGCATATATATATATATTTTTTCTTCTTAAAAATAATTCTTTATTATACAGATACATTTAGAGAAAATAATGTATACCTGTGTTTCCACTAGATGAGTCAGCTTTATACAATCTTTATATAATTCTCTGTTTATTTCAGTCAGATAGTTTTAAAAAAATACAACTTTACGGGTGTAATTGCTGCCTCACGCATATCCCTCTATGATGCCATTTCCCTCCCTCCACAGAGACAATTACTATCCTGAATCTGTTCATTATTCTTGTGCTACTTTTGTTCCTTAGCTACACACACACACACACACAACATTGTTTTACATGTTTTAAAATTTTGTTAAAATAGTATGTACGCATTTCTCTGCCACATTTGTTTTTGTACAAAACTGTGTGTTTGGAGATTTATCTGTGCTGGTACACGTCAGTCTTGTTGTTCATTAACCACCATAAATAGTTTCTATTGCAGGGGTGTCACAGAATATTCACTTCATATTCACAAATACTTTCCAGGGTTTCATAACCATAAAGGACACAATAAAAATTCTGTTTGTCTCCCTGTGCATGTGGGAGAAAGTTTCCTTGGGGCACGTGCTCAGAAACGATTGCTGGTTCATGGGTAGGAATACCTTCAACTCCATTAGATGGTGTCAAATTGCTCTCCCGACAGTCTCCAAGTGACCACTCTTGCCCTCCCGTATTCTCACTACGCAACAGCCAAAGTTGTTTTTCAAAAACATAAAGAAGTTCACATGTCTTCGAAGTTTCAAAATTTTGAGTGACTTCCCATTGGTATTCAGAATAAAATCTGAACTCTCTACTCCAGCAAGAAGATACTTATGATCTGGTACCTGCCTGCTTCTCCAACTTCACTGAGTACCACTCTCTCCCGCTCATTGTTCTGCCGTCACACCTTCCTGCCTCACGTTCCGCAAACCCCAGACTCTCTCTTACCTCAGACCCTGTGCCCGGCTGCTGGGACGCTTCTGCTTTGGGGGGGGGGGGTGAGAGGGGGGCTGGTTCACCCTGCTGCATTCTTCTCATCTCGCAGGTCTCAGTTCAAACGGTACCTCCTCAGAGGCCTTCCTTGATGGCCCTATTGATGTAAAATAGTCCTTTCCTCATTACTATCCATCGCATCTCATTGACTTCTTTCAAGCTTTTATAACAATGTCTTGTTTACCTACTCACTTGTCAGGACTTTGCTTGTGTTCTCCATCTCGAATGTTGGCTCCATGGAGCTTTCTTGTTCCGTCCACTGCCAGCTGCAATGTCCTCACTGCTTGTTGCTTCAATAATGACAGGTCAGGACATGTGGTTTAAAAGCTACAATAAACCTACAGCATCTTGGACAGTAAGCAAAGGGGAATAAATAATTGCATTGGGAATCTCAATCTTGAATGAATTATGTCACTTTAAAAAGAAATTGGAGTTTTCTACAATGTGTAAAATGGACAAAATGAAGACAGTGTCTTGTAGCTCTGATGGCCTCCTTCATTCCTTCTTCTGCTCCTTATTTTCTTTTTTTTTTAAACCTACATTGAACATGCATATACAGATGAGCAGCAGATTTAGAATCAGAAACTCTTTGAGCTGGTAAAGAAAAATATCATGTAGTTCATTTTACCGATTAAGCAACAGAGGGTTAAAAATGAGGAACTTCCTCCCCACCAAGGTCATAAAAGGAAAAGACCAGGAATTATTTTGTCTTTATCACACATTCTTTTTATTATATCAATTATACATGCTCATTGAAAATACAGAAAATTTAAAAATTAAATTTGTATCACCTGAAATTCTACATTTTAGAAATAACAAGTGTTAATGTTTTGTAGTATATCTTTCAGAAATTGCTTCCATAAATATTCAGTAATATAAATAAACCAACATAAATTTCGGGAGTTGCTCTTAGACATACTCGCTAATATAAATAAACCAGTACAAACCTTCATGTATATGTGTGTGTATCTATCTATGTATCTACCTATCTTTCTATCTATCAATGTATCTACATATCATTCTGTTCATTCTAAAAAACTATCTTCTTTCTTCAATTAATAATGATATAATATTCTTCTTTCCTGTCAATACATATACATTTAAATCCAGGAGAAATATTCAAAGTATTTAATGATGACTGCTTCACAGGTACCAAGCAATGAGAAAGGACAGGCTGTGTCGGACTTCAGTCCTTCAGTTGCTAGCCCTGGAGGGGGTTGCTGACATCCTGCTAGGGGAGAGAATTGGAGAGTTCCCAGGCATTGGGTAGAAGGCGGGGACCCAAGGCAGCACTGCAGAACTACAGCTAAATGCTACAGAAGTATTTCTGTATTTTAATAACTAGTTTATATGTTTGAATGGGCAAGCCAAATTCCAACTCAATTGTCATCATTCTTCATTATTGCATGTTGTTCCATGGTGTGGTAGGTTGATTCATGACCTGTAAAATGTC
Organism: Micronycteris hirsuta; assembly: GCA_004026765.1. Taxonomy (NCBI): domain Eukaryota; kingdom Metazoa; phylum Chordata; class Mammalia; order Chiroptera; family Phyllostomidae; genus Micronycteris; species Micronycteris hirsuta. The sequence continues at coordinate 106,798 of PVJI01004360.1, forward strand.
CCGCCTTAATCCCAGGAACCTGTGACTAAGAGGACATATCACCACCGTGATTTTATTATGTTATATGGCACAGTTGACCTTAAAATAGGAAAGTTATCTGGATGAGCCTGATCTAATCACACAAGCCCTTAAAAGCAGAGAGGCTTTTTTCTGGCTGTTGCAGAAAGGGAAATTAGAGAGCTCTAAAGACGGCGAGGACTCCAAATGCCATCATTGCTTCCAGCATGGGAGGGGTTATGAGAAGGGTTACCGGTGGTCTCCAGTCGCCAGCCAGGACAGAGGCCTCAGCCCTACAGCTGCAAGGAAATAAATTCTGCCAACAGCTCAAATGAGCTTGAATGTAGATTCTTATTTTTTGTCAGATCAGCAAAAAATATATATTTTTTGGTGTGTCACACAATACGAGTAATTAGTTTATGCATGCCATTAGATGAAAAAGGTTGAAAATCACTGCCCTAAACAGCCAAACCTGCTTGGACTCTGACCGACAGAATTGTGCACTAATAAATGAGCATTGTTTTAAGCTGCTAAATTTGTAGTGATTTGTTACAGCAGCAGCAGAAAACTACTACACCCAGGATAAAACTACTATAAATTATTTGGCCAGTTATCTATTACTGGGTATTTACGCTGAATCTAGGTTTTATTTGTTCGTAAATTAGCATGAGAAAGAAACTTTAATAAATAGCTTTATACTTTCATCATTTTTCATTTATCTAATCATTTACTGAGATAAATTCTTTTTTTTTTTAAGATTTTATTTATTTATTTTCAGAGAGAGGAGAAGGGAGGGGAGAAAGAGCAATGTATGGTTGCCTCTCACATGGCCCTCACTGGGGACCTGGCCCGCAACCCAGGCATGTGCCCCGACGGGGAATCGAACCGGGACCCTTTGGTTCCCAGCCCGCGCTCAATCCACTGAGCTACACCAGCCGGGCAGACTGAGATAAATTCTTAAGCATGAAATTTTAGGGTTAGTTTCAAAGGCTTTTGGTGCACTCTGTCAAATGGCTCTCAGAATCCATCCTTCCTTCCTTCCTTCCTTCTTCTTCTTTACAATTTACATTTCCATCACCTTGTTTTATCTACCATTGTAATACTGGTTATTTTTAATTTTTAATTTTTGATCACATGATAGGCAAAATATTAGTATTATATTATTGTTTTTTTAATCAATTTTTAAAAGATTTTATTTATTTATTGTTAGAAAGAGGAGAAGGGAGGGAGAAAGATAGTGAGAGAAAACTCCTGTGACAGATACATTGATCGGTTGCTTCTCACACACCCCCGACCTGGTCACCTGGCCTGCAATCCAGGCATGTGTCCTGATTGGGAATTGAAGTGGTGACCTTTTGGTTCATAGGCCAGCACTCAATCCACTGAGCCACACCAGCCAGGGCACATTGCTGTTTTAATTTGCATTTCTTTGACCACTAGTAGATGCAGAGCATGTTTAAAAGTATAGGGGTTCAAGTGGCGACAAGCTTACTGTTGTCTGAAGCCAAATTTATTCAACTTGGTAAATTCTATATTGTTCTAGCAATCTACAAAAATATAACAATATTTTTAGAAATATTGAGATAATTCACATATATTTATAAAAAATTTTCATGACAATAGCTTATAATGACTTTCAATTTCATAAAATTTATAGATAAGTAGCTATAAAGAACTGTTATCTCAAATAGAGTTTGAGAAGCTAGATATAAAAGCAAGATGTGTGGGAAGATGAGCAACTTCTTAGTGAAGTATTAATTACACCTATAGTATTTGGGGATTTTTCTTTTAGTCAGTTCAGGTAAACTTTTTTAAAAATCCAAAAAATAATTATGTGACCGTGTTACTTACTCTCCAGGGTATACTTTATAATTTCTATGGCATGTGTGGGTGGGGTGGGAGGGGAGATTAATTTCAGTTAGTGAGAACAATATAATACATTCTTATTAAAATATCTGGGTAAAGTAACTTGAAAAAAGGGCCTTAAAGCTTTTCACCTAATGGAAATTACGTTCATTCCTTTTTCTAAAAACTCCCTATATTTTATCGTTAAATGAGACTCTTGAAAGTGAACCAAATATGTCTTCTATACCTTTCGAAATCTGCCACCACCCCTATGTGAACATGCTGTCACGCTCCTGTGGGAGGAAAGGAAGGCCCCCAACAGGGAAAGAGTAAGCGGAGGGGAGAAGGTGAAGAGTCCTTTAAAATTAGGCTGGGGGCTCTCCACCAGTATATTTTCAGCATTACCTAAAATGTGGGTGTACAAAGATATTTGCTTACTTATGAACTGGGATGCATTTTTAAACCACTTTTAGAGAATCGTATTAGAGAGTATGAAAAACAGAAATGGCATAATACTGTAGCAGCTCTTAAAAGGAGGCTCTGAAAGCGAAAGTAATTACAGTTCATTACGGAATGCTGTATTTCAGGCGCTGCCACTTAGATCCAAAAGGAATTAGAGACCACCGTAAATAGTTACATGTCCTCCGTGAGTGGTCCTTGCTGCATTATTTATGGAAGGGCCTTTTATAGATAAGTACTAGCATTTGATGCAATTGTGATTTGCATCTGTCATCATAAAATCTTGATTTTGTTATCAGGTTCACCAATAAAGATGACTCAAATTGAAATTTAAGGAGAAACTGCCAAAGAAAACTTTTGATTAAATCTATCAGA